>JAYESA010000011.1:163065336-163192836 GCA_036927795.1 Iris macrosiphon | reverse complement strand
TCGCTCTATTTACTATTATATAGTTTATATCATTTATTAGAAGTGCTGTTAGAGATGTACTTTTCTTCTTTTCTGACTAGATATATTTTTCCCAGATGACACTGAGGAGTGGTACCCCACTCACTACGAGCCTCAGGACGTAGTTGGCTTAGAGCCAAAGACTTTGGCTCAGGAGGGTCTCATCTCGATTGAGACAGACGACCCAGAACTCGTAGCTCAGTAGATAGATCTTGTGTACTGATTTGTCTCCAGCTTTGCTATTAGTATTTCTTTCTATGACTCATTGGATATTATCTTGTCTTGTGAGTTATATTATCTCTTTAGTTCTTTATATCATATTCATGTGATTGTTCCATCTTATAGATCTGTGATTGAGTATTCATATTTTTATTGGTGGCATTATTATATCTTGATTGCCAGATAGATAGTTTACCCAAACAACGTTCTACTGTCGATGTTGCGGCATAGGCTGGACTTTATTTACTACTCGTGCCCTTACACCGGGTGCGGGTCATGACAAGTAGTGATCACCATGAGACACTATCAATAAATATCACAAGAATCAAGTATAATTAGTCCACTATCGCATACTCATCCACCGTCATACCTCCTTGAATAAGGTACTGGAACTGGCTCTCAAGAGATCTCAGAGCCACGTCTAGAAAAAACTTTTCCTTTAAGAGATATTTGAAAGCTTCTCAAGTAAGTCCTGATACTAAGATCCTAGGATCCGTCCTGAACCAAGTCAACGCAATATCGAACATTATGCACCCCGCGACCTCAATCTACAACCTCTCTGAAATTTGCGCCAGCCGCAGGTTTCGCTCAATGTCTTCTATGCAATTATCAGCATAAATGATCCCTTCTATGCCTTTAAAGTCCTTTGCCTCCATCCTCTTGAAGTCTATGATGGTCCCCGGCCTTGGCTGGTGCGGGATAAACTGAGGTGGTATCGAATGTGGCTGGACTAAGGAGACTCTCTCAACTGATGCGAGCGCAATCTTGTGAACATTCTCAATGCTCTGTCGTATGACCTCTGACTGACGCTACTACACCTCCATCATCTGCTGAAAGAGCATGAATATCTATATCTGATCGACTACAGATGGTGGGGGTGGAAGATCCCCTGAAAATGTCGACGATGTCCTCTATACCGGAGGTGGAACACCTCCAAATGCTGCTACAGAAATGCCTACCTGGATCAGTAAAGCTGACCTATGAAATATAGGTTCTGAAACAACGTCTGATGGTGTTGCCCTCATATGAGATAAAGTGATTGACCATGCTGACATGGCACATGAGCGCTAGAAACGCATCTTCGACGGCATCCTGAAGATAGATGGAACGAAGGAATCAATATTGAGTAAGATACGATATCGTCAATGAAGAAAATATTTTTATTCAAAGTAAAGGAAATATTCAAATATATAAGGATAGCAAAATAGATATTTGGAAGTATTTTCTAGTTGTGATTAAGTATACTCTCATCCTAAATCCTATATCCTAAAACAGGCTCGTAGTAGTACTCTAGGTGAACACTACTACGATATCCTTTAATTGTGACTCTAGACCTGTATGGGCCACCACTAAAAATGTATCACGATTCGCACCCAGATATTCGGGCACGAGTACATGGCTACATCCAGCCTATGCCACAACATCGATGGTAGAACATTGTCTGGGTCAATTCTAACTAACTAAATATCTCAATAATATATATATGGTACCTGTCAATCATCTCAACTCCAAAAGGAGGAATAATATGATATATCATAAATGTAACTATACTCAATCATAATGCAAACTAAGGAAGATAGAGCACAAATAGAATAACGAAGAAAAGAAACAATATACAATCGATAAGTCTGAAATAATATACATGCCATGAATCTCAATAAAGTCTAATACAAGTCTACCAAAATATAAACTAAACCTACTCAGGCTCTGGAACTAAGTTCTCTTGATCTACAGGAGTATCCATTAATGGTATGTCCTTCTGTGACCCGTAGAATATATGACACTGATCTATGAGCCAATCATCTAAAAAAATATATATCCAGTCATGATTGGAGCAAAGTACATATCTCTGAAAGCAGTTTCAAATATATAATCGAGCATATAAAACAGATAATAGAAAATAATACAAGTTACTAAACATCTGAATAAAATGAACGAGAGTGAACAGGTAATGTACTAGAATGAAGAATAAGCAATATGAATATCTGCAATATAAAGGAATAACTGATATCTAATTAATGTGCCTCAGAATATAAGTTCATTATGTGATCAGTTTAGGTTGAACACAAAAACAATAAGGTAACTCGATTACAAGTGTGGTATATAATCGACATGTACACGAATATACTGGGACTTTGATCACATAATCAACTCCTACTCCCCCATCCCCAACTAATACCAATAGATCCAATCATGACATGTTATGAACATGAATATGGGCATACTGAACACGAGCAGTGTGTGAACACAAAATATAAATAATCAATACCCAATACACACGATGAAATACATGTGAAGGAGTAACCGCTGAATATGGTAGGGGATAACATCTCCTGACAGGATCCATGTAGTACCAGTCTGTGAAATTACTGTGTCAGAATTAAGTATACAGTTCTAGAACATGAGATATATATACTATTATAAAATAAAAACTAACAGAGAAACATACTCGCCAGAGGTCCTGAGCAAGATATCTCTCTCGATGCCCAAGCTGGTGTCACACAGACCTATATATGGTACGTTGCATCCATACAAGGTTTTAGAATGAAGATAAGTTAAACTAGTTCAATTCTAGGTCATAAAGTCATTTCTAAGTCAAAATAGTCAAACTATGTCAACTCTAGGTCAAACTAGTCAAACTAGCTATGTCTAGGTTGTATGAGTCAAACTCTAGGATATTAGGTCCATAAACTATGTAACTAGGCCACACTAGCTAAGCTAAGATACTAGGATACACACAAAGTACCGTATCATAGGATATGCAAGTTTTTAGATATGAAAATAATGATTTATATATATACAAGACAATATGTATAGCAATCTCAGCTAACTAATGCAAAGCGGATACCTTGGCTTTGAACCAATGCGTATCTCACCACTTACACATCCATCTTGATACTCAAACCCAATACCTCGAGTATCCACCAATACCTTGACATTACCTTGGTATCACAAGGTAATTCAAATCCAAATATGCAATTAACTACCCATACACTAACTATATGCTAGCATTAACTAAACTATTAAAATACTACTAACTACCTAACATACAATACTTAAATACATATATACATACCTACATATAGCTACTTAGTCTAACAAGTATGTACATATATCTAACTATTTAGACTAACAAAATATATGCAACTACTTAACAATGTACCTAACTACTAAACTATTTGAACTACAAACTAGACTTAACAACAACTAACTAAATCACTTACCTAACTAGCTGTCCCTGACTTGCTGCTGGCCTGAGGTTGCTCGATCTGAAGTTGCTGCTTGCTGCATATGTTGATGTGCTCTGCAGGTTGTTGTGCTAGTTGCATTGTTGGCTCGATGTTGTTGTTGTTCTGCAGTTGCAGTTGCTCTTCTCTTGCTAAATTGGATGCACATTGATGCATACTTGCAGCTGCTGCTCAGTACAGCTAGCTTGCTGCAGGCTTGCTGTTGCTCTACTGAAACTGCTATGCAGTGCAAGCTTTTGTTTGATGCTACTGCTGAATTGCTGCAGTAGGAATTTGCTGCTAGATGCTACACACACTGCTGCAGTTGCTGAATGCAGTTGGTTGTTGTTGGCTTATAGCTGCTGATGCATATGCTACACAGTTTGTAACTGATGCACTTGCTACAAAATGTTGTCTTTCCCTGCTGTGAGTAGTTGCTGATACTCCACAAACTGGCTACTTCAGTGTTGCAGTAAAGCTTGTTATTGAAGCACATTGAATTATACTGTCCCAATCTTCTCTCACACAGCTCACTCACTCACTATGCACACACACACACACATAAATATATAGATATCAATATATATATACACTTATATCTATACATATATTGTTATACTCTCATAACCTTATATATATATATATATATATATATATATATATATATAATATTGTTGCTATATATATACACATACACATATCACTACACCTATACACCTAGCTACATATACATATGTATATAATATAATAGAGATACATATACATATAGCTATATATACATAACCATACAATCATATAATATATCATTCTACTAGATATAACCAAGTCAAATTTAATTGAGGGTCAATGAAAAAATATGTGGAGTACACCACACCCGTATCATACTCATTATATGATACGCTTGTGATACGGCTCTACCACACAACCAAACGTATCTCGAAGGACACGAGCAAGTCTATAATCATAATTAAAATCAACACAAAGAATAAATTACTCAACTACATGTCTGTATTAAAATGTGACATGCTCAAACCACCGTGTCGGAGAAAAAACCCCAAATTAATCTGTATCTCCAAATTATCGGGATACAACCTACATATATCCAATTATGGATACGACACTAGTTACACACAGTCAAACACATGTCAATTTGGTCTAATTGACCAATTGACAAACACAATATGTGACAATCTCGGAATTTCTCCAAAATTGACATAAAATACCACATAACTTCCTCTATAGGTCTCCTATGAACTTAATTCTAATTCATATGTGTAGCCTTAGTATATGGGGTAGTTCCTTATGATTAAATTATATATTTAGAACCTAATTAAAGAGGAAAAATTGAATTGTACCAAATAGGAGATGGATTCCCAATAAATTTCCTAAATTGAGTGAAAGTGGCCTCCAACTTGTAGATCATTGCTCCTCCTTGTAGATCCTTATTCTAATAGCCTCTAATGAAGAATAGGGAAGGAATTAGGAAGAAAATTGAGTAAGAATTTGTGTAGGAATGAAGAATTTGGAAGAGAAAAATTCTAGATCTAGATTGGAATATCAAATAAGAAGAGAGAGAGAGAGGGAGAGAGAGTCTCTCTCCTCCAAATAGGTGGCCGGCCCCTTGCCCCTCCTCCAAGTTACTATAGAATATCCAAAATATCCCTTGGGGCCTTTCATGAAGAAATTAATTTAGGAGAAAAGGTTCTAGTCTAATTGGTTTTACTAATTAATTCATCCTTCTAATGAATGGGCTTACTATTGTGCTCAATCTAAACTAGAATCAATTGTTGGTCCATGAATCTAAACTAAACTAGTTAGGTCCACTATACAAGTCCAAAATAATCTAACATCTAACAATAAATAAATAATACAATAAAAAATTATTTACAACATGTACAATATTTAATATTATATTTCTAAAAATATAATTGCCCATGTCAAATTACCAAACTATCCTTAGTTGAAAAAAGTGAGGGTGACAATTCCCATTTCCTCTTCATGCCCGATACAATTTTAACCCTGATCATAATGCAATCACCACTATTTTGACCCTCCCTCTCTTCTCTTCCATGCATCCGACCTTCTTCCTATCCCTTATAGGTGCCCTGATACCAAGATATAGGTTGTTGTGTCTAGCTTTTTAGGATATGACAGATCAATTTGTGTCAACAAGGTTGGAGGCTCGTTACGCAAGATCCAGTGGTCAATTTCTTGATTTGACTTTGCCGTTGTACTTGTGGCATCGTCCTCTTCGACCATGTCGAGTTTGGCACGACCATGAGGAGGTTTGATCGGTCAAAATTGACCCTATCATTATGCATGTTCGTGTTGTGTCTAGCAGCACGATAAACTTCCAAGAGCCACATCTTTCCGCTAGGACCTCCGTTTCTCGATTCGTTATAAGGTATCTCTTTCTCTCAATCTTATCTTTGATATCTGTGGTTGGATCATCCAAATTATGACTATACACTATGTGTGACCCCAGATTTTATCTACTATCCATATTTGATTATATATATTTTTTGGAAGATCAACCGTTGCATCTTTGATCTGTTGATTTCTATTGCGACCATAGCCACTTTTTATCCTAGGATACCAAGTTTCATAGGTTCTGGAGGTCATTTAGTAGATCAAACCATCCACCTTTGTTTACGTAATCAATTTGTATCATATTCGTATTTCAAAATTTGAATCTACGACATATTCTGTCAACAATAAATACATATCATAGGTCATTTATGAGTCATCAAGTATGTAATGCAATAGAAATTCGTGTATTGCTTCTAATATCTGTCAACAAGAATAATCATATAAAAAACTAATAATAACACAGGAGAATATATGTAACAAATATATCCAGAGAACAACTGATGAAAGTAAAAAGCATGTAAATATTATAAATCAAATGTGCAAGGTATATTTGTTTTATTTCATCCAAAGCTATTAAATTTGCGAGACCAAAGCCTATCCAAGTCTAAATACGAACCAACGAGCTATGATCCACATGAAATCTACCGAAGCCCATATACAAACAACCAAAAATTACACAATAATATATTCAAAATAATTTCTAACAGGAGAGTTGGATCATTCTAGGCTTACCTATCACCTAGTGCATCTAAGCTGTTTATTGGCCATAACATCTAGATCTAAGTTAACCTAATCTCAATAATCAATATTTATTTATTAATATTCTTAATTTACAAGTTTTAGATTCATTCTACCGAGTGTGTACCTCAATAGTCGTACGGAGACATCTACAACATGCAAATTAAGACAAGATGGTCAACCATAGGGTTAATGATCTTATTTCGACAATCTGTAAGGTCACTTTTTTAATTTCATTAATACAAGATAACTGGAATTGATGGATCTTAATTTTTAGCAACATTTGGTAGGGGAGGTCAGTGACTATACTTTAAACTTTCCTGTAACCTGTTGTCTCCAGCGCCGGAGTCACATGTATGATGACCCTGGAAATTATAGTTGGTCTCTGGCGTTTGAGAATAGTATACACATTTTACAAATGAATGGATGTAGTATATGTACTGGCCCGGTTCTCGACGGGAATTATGCGGATCACATTTAGGCAGAAAGTCAATGCGTATGAACGTTGTACTCAATTTCATTTCATATAGACTGATTATTAATTGTTGTACAAATGTTACTTGTTGTTCCTTTGCATGATATTTATCATTCTTTATTTACGATATATATAATATGTATCTTGCTACATCCCTCTGAGGACCTAGTTTTTTATTCAGATTATTGCTGAGTTTCTGTCATAGGATTATTAGGGATTATTTTTTGGGATTTATTTATTATTAGATGGTGCATTCTTCAATATTCTTTCGCAGTTATTATATATATTTTAGATCATATTATTATAGATAGAGTTATGGATGTTTTCATGTGGATTAATGGATATTTGATTTGGCCTGGATAGTGTATACGTATTCGAGTTGGATTGGAGTCCACTTAATACATATCTGGCCATTTCCACGTTGCCTGATCCTGTATATTTTAATGCAATTTTGGGACGTGACAATGTTGTTATTATGTTTTGATAGTTTCGTTGTATAGTTATCAGGACCAATAGCGAAACTACACAAGGGCTGGGGTGGGCTCAAACCCACCACAATTTTTTTTTTCTCCATATATTTTTTTCATATGAGATAGCCTACAACTAGTCAACTCTATCCCACCAAAGCTTGAAATTTTGTTTCCACCCTTGATCGGGATGTTTCCAAGAAGATGAGGAGAATGGAGAAGGCGGTTAGGGTGATGGCTAGGCAGTGGTGAGGGAGAGGAAGGTGGTTTATATGGGTGGTTGTAGTTGTATGTTGAGAAGTGGGAGTTGGATGGAGAAGGAGGAGAGGAAAAGCAATATTTCAAATTTTTAAAAAAGGAGGGAGGGAAGGAGGAATCTGCCATGGAGGTGATGTAGGTGGCAATGGTGGTTATGACAGTGACAGAGTTGGTGGTTGATGGGGAGATAGTGGTGCAGAACTGTCAGGGAGGATGTGATGGAGAGGATAGAGAAGGGGGAGGGGGTGTAGAAATGGGATGTAGCAATAACCAGGACATGCAGTAACAAAAGATGGCAGTGGTTGAGCTATTGTCACAGGATTTGGGGAGGCAGAGTTTAATTAGAGGATGCTGAGAGAGAGAGAGAGAGAGAGAGAGTTTAGTAAGAAAACATCTAAAGTTTAATAAAGAGTTTAAATTAGTAATTAAGGAAAGGTTAAATACTTAGTTAATGAATCTTTTATTAAGGAATTAGGGAAAAATTAGTAACTAAAATGACAATACAATAAAAACTTAATCTTTTATTCTAAAAAAAAAACTTAATTCTATTAGTCCTGCAAATTTTATGCCGATCTCGCTTTGTAATGTGATTTACAAGATCATTACAAAAATCCTGTCTAACAGAATTCGACTACTTCTCAAAAAATTATCACCCCCTATCAGAACACATTTGTCCTAGGTAGAAAAAATTGTGATAATATTGTTATTGCCCAAGAGATTCTCTACTCCATCAACAAATGTAGCCGTAATAGGAGTGCATTTGTTCTCAGTTGGGAGCTTATTAGCCAGGTTCTTCGAGGTCTTGGCATGTCTGGTAAATCTCACGGTCTTATCATGAATTGCATTACTTCTGTTTCTTTTTTCATTCTGGTTAACAGGACACCTACTGACACCTTCTACCCATCTCACAGTATCGGCCAAGGTTGTACCCTTTCCCCTTACCTCTTCATCATGTGTGGTGAAGTTTTGTCAACACATATCTCCATAATGGTTAGAAATAATCTATACACTGGAATGAAACTCCATAACAGATTATACTTATCATACTCACATATGCTTTTTGTTGATGATATCCTCTTATTTGGCCAATGTACCAAATACAATGTCCTTTCAAATCAAACATATCCTCTCATCTTTCGAAGCATGGTCGAGACAACAAATTAGTAGGGAAAATCATCCATATTTTTCTCCCATAAACTTGATGTTCACATGAGACAAATTTTAATGGATATCCTTTGTGTTAGTCCTATGGGTACCAACAACAAGTACCTTGGCCACCAATTGCTTCTTCCTAAGTCTAGGGTTAACACCCATTCCAAGCTCATCATCAACTCCATCACCTCCAAACTTTTACGTTGGAAGGGTAAAAGCATGTCCCATGTAGGATATACCGTTCTAATCAAATCCACTCTCTCTTACATTCCCACATACTACATGTCCTCTTATTATCTCCTGCCGAAACAAGTCACCAAAAAGATTTCCCAACTTCAACGCCTCTTTTGGTGGGGAGGACCGGAGGAAAAAAGAAAAATGCACTGTAACTCCTGTAGTAGTTTTGCCAAACCCAAGGCTTATGGTGGTTTGGGGATAATAGACCCGGAGATTTCTAATTTGGCCAATATCACCAAGTTAGCATGGAGGTTCTTATCTAATCCTAATGCTGAATGAGTTATTCTTCTCAAGGACAAATACCTTCACCAAACTGATTTTTGGAATGTTCGTCCAACCACCTCGGCTTCTAGCATTTAGAAGAGCATTTTATCTTGCAGAGAATACTTGCTTGACAGTGTCTTTTGGTCTGTGGGCGATGGGAAGATCATCAATATTTGGAGCGACCCTTGGGTCACATCCAGACCATACTTCAAAGTCGCAGGATACCCAAGAGTTGATACTCAAATCCAGAAGGTTAGTGATCTCATGTCTAATGATGCCACAACCTGGAACTGCAGCCTAATAGCTACACTCTTTCTACCCGACGAAGCATCCACAATTATGCAAATCCCTCTCTCCAGTTGCAGACGTGAGGACACCCTTGTATGGACTCATCCAACAAATGGCATATTCAACACAAAGTCAGCATACGAACTGATTCTTTACCGCAAATCACCATGCACAAGTAACTAGTTTCCTGCGCCTAATCATGTTTGGACCAAACTTCTGGCAATTCAACCATGTCTGCCCTCGGGTCCAGATGTGTTTGGTTTGAGAATATTCAACAATTCACTATCGACCGGGGAGAATATCCACAGAAGACTACCAAAATGTGATCAAACCTGTCCTATTTGCAAGAGCCACACTGAATCTCTCGATCATCTTTTGTTTTATTATCCTATTTCAGGGTCGGCATAGAGGGGGATTCAACCATTACATCGTCATCTTCATCCTCATTCAACGGCCCTAAGCTTCATGACAAGCATTCTCAAAGACAACAATCCAGCTATCACTTCTTGTCTCTATCTCCTATGGGCCATATGGAAGGCAAGGAATGACTTCATATTCAGGCAACAACCAGTCGTCCCAGAGAACATCCTTAAAATAGCTTCCAGACTGCAAGATTCGTTCGACACCCTCACCCCGCAGTAGCAAGCTTCTTCTCCTTCCCATCCTAGCTTGCATCCAAATGGTGGGTGGTGCCCTCCTCATGTAGATCAATGAAAAAATAACTTTGATGGAGTCTTCTACGATGATAAGATGGGTGCCTCTACTGTACTCCGAGATTGTAACAGATATTTTTCGGGGGCTATCGCAACCTTCCAAGAGGGAGGATCACTACTAGAGGTGGAAGGACTAGACTTGCGCTTGGCAATCGAATTTCACAAGAGGAAAGGTTTAGTTCATACTAGAATTGAGGGCGACTGCAAACCTCTTATTGACTCGATTGATCTTGCATAGTGAACTGGATATCTTATGGCGAGTACGTCATGTCATAGAGGAAGGTCGAGCGAAATTGTATCGCAATAGGAATCTTTCCTTTGCCTTCATCCGAAGAAACGCCAATACTGTTGCTCACTCTCTGGCTTCCTATACTTTGATTAACTCTGTTCATCCAACTACCTAGCTCTATGAAGAGCCACCCCCTTGTATATTGTTCCATATCCACATAGATATGGACAACTCTTTTATGGTTCACATCTGAATATATTTTTGCATTTTACTTTGAAAAAAATAGTTTTAATAATAATATTAATTATAAAATATAACAATAAAATCTTAATTAACAACAATAAGAATCACTACCAAAATCTGCGCTATTAGCGACGTCCTAAGTTATTGAAGTCGTTAATTTTTGTAATATTAGCGACTCTAATAAACAGTGTCGCTACGTTTAGCGACAACAATTTCTAAGTAAAAATAAACATCGGTACAGGTCGCTAAACGTCGCTACATTTTTGATAAATAACGACTTTTTTGCGATATGCAACGACAAAATTTTCTATTATAAAAAATATATGCCGGCAAAGGTCGCGGAATGTCGCTACATTTTAAATTTATACCGACGTTTAGTTACGTCTATTTAGACGTCGCTAAATTGTTTAATATAGGATTGGCTGTTTCGTTTCCCCCCATTCTCACCCAAAAAATTTTGAAACCTAAACTAAACATAACTCCACCCCCCCCCCACCCCGAGCGCCCCCCCTCCGGCACGGACCCCCCCTGAACATCCCCTCCAGCACGGCTCCACCCCTGCACGGCTGCTCCCTTCCCGCGGCTCCTCTCTTCTGACGACCTCGTGCTTCTTCTCCTCCTCTCCACAGCTCCGGTCACCTCTAAGTAAACCCTAACCCTCTCTCTCTCTCTCTCTCTCTCACACACACACACACACATACACACACGGACATGACACAAGGCACACATAATAAAACGACAATAACAAAGACACGATACTGACACATACGACACTGACAAAGAAACGATACTGACACAGACATGACATTGACACAGATACGACACACACATGTATAAGGTATTGTCTCGGGCGATGGACTCGCGGTGCAGGACGTCGAGCTTGATGAACCGGTCTAGACTTTAGGCCGGGCAGAGGGTACTCGAGTCCAGCGACGGGTTAGGCCATACATGGTCCACGGTGCGCTGAACGCGCTCGGCCTCTTCAGAGCCTCCATGATATTAGACTTGATTGTGTTCAAGTGACGGATTCCAAATTATATATATATATATATATATATATATATATATATATATATATATATATATATATATATATATTATTCTATGTATTTATATGCAACTTTTTATAGTTTTGAATGACAATTCTTAGTTAGTGGAGCAATTAATTTAGCTGACTAATTTTAATTAATTCAAATCTTGAGCAATTAAATTAACTTAATTGATAAATGATAGGTGTGACCATCCTAAATAGGGTTTCTATATATGTATAGGGGAATCAAGTCGGAGGACGTTTTACTTATGCATTAATATAGTATAAATGTCATGAATTAGTCTAGGTTCTAATAGAGAATATTAGAACGTCAAGGAGAAGTGTTAGTAGTGGTTGGTGTTAGAAAGCATTATGATCATGATGGTTGTGTGCTTGTATATAATTGGTATATTTTTGTTGAAATTATGCTTGTAGAGGCTTGATTCTTATTTTGAGCTATCCATTTACTAGAGTTTGAAATCTTTGGCTCTACTTTCCGCTCTAGTATCGGAAGCCATGAGACTGAAATATGTCTTCGCTTCTCCTTCATATTTCAGTCTCATGGCTTTCGGCACCAGAGCGTAAGGTAGAGCCAAAGGTCTCATGTCTTCTAAGTTTATTTACCTATTCTTTATTAGATTTCTAGCTAGGTAATGGCTCACAAGAGACATACGATGACACCCATATCCTTCTTTATTTATGTTCATCTTTGATGAACATGCATTTTTATCCATCTTTGCCTCTATTTGAACAATATATACTTGATTAATGTGTATCTATAATACAAAAGTATCTAAAAATGGATACAAATACTACCTACATTATCGTTCATGGATGTACAACCATCATCATGATGATTTATGCGGTGTGCGAAATAAATTCATAGAGGGTGTACAACAGTTCCTGCAGTTCGTGAAGGCGTTTTCTCAGTACATGGATGGTACCAAAATTAAGTGTCCGTGTGAGATGTTGCAACTTGAAATATCATCCAGAAGTGGAAGTCATATATCATTTATACTCGAAAGGTTTCACGCTGAATTACTATCATTGGACCACGCACGGAGAACTTGTGTCTTTAGCATCGGAGTTGGAGCCTTATGTGGAGTTGTATATGGATGTCCACGACCACACTGCTTACGAAGACGGATGGATGAACATAGTTTTTGACTCGGTGGGGCCTAGTTTTGATCCGGACAATCATGATGTAGTTGAGGAGGCATCGAATACCGATGCTGAAAAGTTTATGGAGTTGTTGGAGAATGCAAGAACTCTATTATATCCTGGTTGTGAGAATCATTCAACGTTGGAGGTGGTTACAAGATTATTGAGCATCAAGTCCGATTTTAACATGTCACAAGAATGCTACAACTGATTGATGGAGTTGATTATAGAGATCTTGCCGGAGGGTGCTAAGTTGCCTAAAGACTTTTACCGATCTAAGAGGATGGTGAGATCGCTCTGGATGGGATACGATAAAATTGATGCATGTCAAAAAGGGTGCATGTTGTACTATAAAGACAACAAGGATGAAGAAGCGTGAAGATTCTGTGGTGTTGATTGCTACAAGGCCACTGGTAGAGGAAGGTTTGTCGGTACAAGGAAGCCTACCGATTCGATGCACTACTTACCTTTGATGTCGCGGTTGCAGAGGTTGTTTATGGTGAATGAGACTACAGAAAACATGAGTTGGCATAGGCGAAAACATATCGAAGGAGTGTTGGATCATCCATCTGATGGAGAAGCATGGAAGCACTTTTATCGAGAGTATCCAGATTTTGCCTCGGACCCGCGTGATGTCAGATGGGGCTCTCCTCCGACGGTTTTACCCCATTCAGACTATCGGGCTCCCAGTATTCGTGTTGGCCTGTGATCGTCACCCCATATAATCTACCGCCTTGGATGTGCATGAAGACTCCATATATGTTCCTACCCGTTATTATCCAAGGTCCGAACAATCTAAAGAGGAACATCGATGTATATTTATAGCAGTTGATAGATGAGTTCAATCAGTTGTTGGAAGTAGGTGCCAACACGTACGATATTTCTCGAAAGCAAAATTTTCAGATGAGGACAACACTTATGTGGACCATCAACTACTTTTTGGCCTATGGAATGTTATCAGGATGGAGCACTCATGGTCGTCTCTTATGTCTGTATTGCATGGACCATACTAAGGCTTTTCGTTTGAAACACGGAGGCAAACCATGCTTCTTTGATTGTCATCAATAATTTCTGCCGAAGGATCATCCGTACCGGAGGAACATGAATGTTTTTTGTACCGACGTTATGGAGAAGGTCAATCCATTGCCAAGGTGACCCGGATACACGATATGGGAAGAGGTAAAAGATTTACCCAGTGCTATGGAAGAGTCTGCTAAGGGGTATAAGTGTGACGAATTTGGTCACACTCATAACTGGACGAAGAGGAGTATATTATGGGATCTGCCATATTGGAGCACCAATCTGATCAGACATAACCTTGATGTCATACATATCGAGAAGAATGTGTTTGACAACATAATTAATACTGTAATAGAAGTAAAGGGAAAGACGAAAGATAATTCGAAGACCAGGTTGGACTTGGAAGAAATATGTAGACGTCCTGCGTTGCATTTGATAGAGGATGGGAAAGGAAAGTTAAAGTAGACTAAGGCAACTTTCTCACTGGAGAAGGAGGATAAAGGAAGACTTTGTAGGTGGATTCATGGGTCCTAAAATTTCCAAACAGGTATGTATCAAACTTGAAAAGATGCGTCGACCGCAACGAGAACAAGCTGACGGGTATGAAGAGCCACGATTGTCACATATTCATGGAGAGGTTAATTTCGATTGCATTTTGGAAATTCCTACTGCAGGTCATTTGGGATCCATTGACAGAGCTCAGCATATTCTTCAGAGATCTTTGTTCTACTAATTTGCTCATCGATCGTCTAGAAAAGCAAGAGAAGGACATTGTACAAGCTCGAGAAGATGTTTCCTCCTGGATTCTTCGACTCCATGGAGCATTTGTCAATTCATCTTTCCTATGAGGCAGGTATTAGTGGGCATGTCGATTATCGGTAGATGTACCCGTTCGAGCGGCATATGAACCACCTAAAAAGAAAGGTAAAAAATAAGGCACGGGTTGAGGGTTCTACTTTTGAAGCTTATGTGCTCGAGAAGATTACAAACTTTTGCTCGGCATATTTCAAACCTCATATAGCTACTAATCAAACAAGAGCTCCAAGAAAAGACGACAAATATCAGAAAACTAATGTTGTAATACTGAAAGTATTCAATGCGTCCGAAAAGCCTTCAGGAAAAAAAAAAGATATTTGAATGACGACGAGCTAAGGGCTTCTCAGTTGTATATATTACTCAATTGCGACAAGGATGAAGTAGAGAATCTAGCGGGGTAAGTAATTAATATGTCCACATTTACGTCATCTCAATTTAAAAGTATAATCTCGGTAATATTTTGCTACTAATCGGCGGTTGCTTCGTTATTTTTTAGCACATATAATGATGAGATGAGGTCAGTTAGACCCTACATAACAGACAAAGAAGTAGAAAAAGAAATGAGACGTCATTTTCCTTCTTGGTTGAGTGCATATATAAGGAGATCGGTAATTACTTTTTGTATATGCACTTTACACAATAATTTATGAAACGTTGAACTTAATTTCTTACCTTATGGTATTTAGGTCGACCGTCCAGACGCAATACTTGAGAATGAATCTATTAGAACTCTAGCTAAGGGGCCAATTTATGTCGTCAAAATCAGGCCAAGCTATTATGTAAATGGGTTTAGGTTCAAGTCAACAACTGCCATGATCAGAGACAACTTTCTAGATCTCGAGGACACCAAAAATAGTTGTTTGTGTATCAAATCTTTGAACTATAAAGATGTCAACATAGGAAATTATTTCTATGGAGTCTTACGGGAGATTATGGAGCTGATATATAATTATGGAACAAAGCCTACTAAGATCATATTATTCAAGTGTGAATGGTTCGTTCCGATCCAAGATCAAGGTTATAAAATAGACAAGCATGGTCTTTGGATATAAACTACCGGCATCGATATCAAGGATACGAACCATTTATCCTATCAAGTCAGGCACAACTCGTGTACTTTACAACTTATCCTAAATAGGGAACAACGAGGTCGGATTGGTGGGCAGTATGCAAGACCAAAGCTAGAAATACCTTTGACATTGACGAAATAGCTTATCAAGAGGATGCGCTACCTCTTGTAACAAATATTGTAGAGGTGGACTTAACTGAAGTTCCTCATTATACGGCTAATCGTGTTGATGATGTACAATTATTCAAAGAGAAAGATGAAGTAGATAAAAGTGAAGAAGAGGAGGACGAGGTCGAGGAAGAGGAGGACGAGGAAAACGAAGAAGATGAATTTTCAGAAGAGGATTGAAAATAAAATTAAATCCATTTAGTCTTGTGATATATATTATATTTTTTTGGATTAGACTTCTTGGATATTGTTGCCAAAACTCTATAATTTTTGGTTATCTAGAATTTTTGTGTGTAATTCAACCGAGGGTTGCTCCGGGCCTATTTAAACATTTTTCTGGATTATACATTTTTGTGTGCAATTCCATTATGACTGTGAGATTTATTTTATTTTTCTTCTTCATTTAATTTTGTTCGTAATATATATATATATATATATATATATATATATATATATATATATATATATATATATATATATATATATATATATATATATATATATATTTGTTTTATCATCATATGTTGTTATCAGTTATAAAAGGACAATACGGAGCGTTCGGACGTAGAGGAGCATCTAGAGGACACCGTGCTCCGAGCGGCAGCACTCCTTCAGTACCGGCTACTAGGGACAGACTACTTGCATCCCCTCATGACAGTACTCCTAGGACGAGCAGTACTCCACTCTTGCGACCACTTGCACCTCCTCATGACAGTACTCCTGGGACGAGAAGTTCCAGGCTGGAGCCTACTACTCTTCCGTCTACCGTTCCTACTACTAACGGTACCATGGAGACTGAGGAGGAGACGTGCGAGGCCTATCCCTCACTGTATCACAAAGATTCTCCATGCGCACCTCCGGATGAGCATCGGATGGAGATTTGGGCCGAAGACACAAAGTAAGTTAATTAGTTCACATTTCCTTACGCAAATATATATATATATATATATATATATATATATATATATATATATATATATATATATATATATATATATATATATATATATATATATATATGTATTGACTTTTCTATGAATATAATTATCTCTGTATAGATATAGTCGATCGAGTGTACAGAGTCGTCTAGGACTCTTTCTGATGTACAATTTAGTGGCCCTTGGATCAACTACTCCGATGCTCCAGACGATATCTAGGCGTTCTGGTTTAAGCACTTCAAGGTAAAAATATATTTAGTTTTAATGTCGATCATCTAATTTATTTACCCCCTGTTAGATATAGGATATTAAGATTACCCCCCTGTTATATCAAAAGTCGAGAAGACCTCCCTAAAAGTGTCGCTAATGAGTTTTGAAAGTGTCATTAATGAGTTTTTAACTACACTTTCAGGGAAATCTTCTCGACTTTTGATCTAACAGTGGGTAATCTCAATATCCTACATCTAACAGGGGGGGTAATATCAATTGACCCTTATTTATATTATATAACTTACTATATTACTTCTTGTAGGACACATATTTCTATCCACCACACTGGGCCGAGGTGATCGAGAAGATATTTCCTTCTGTCGTCGCCAAGCTAGTTTGAAATACGATCAATGATCAGAAGGACCGTGATCGTTTGGAAAAATTAATCCAAGGTTGGATTATGACTGAGTAGGGGACTCAGATGAGGGCAAGATTCGATGATCCCAGGTACAAGAAAAGGTCGGAGAAGGCAAAGGCGACAAGGAAGAAGGCAGAAGAGTGGTGTGGTGGGTCGATCCCAATGACGGACATTTTTGTCGCATGGTAAGTATTTGAACGTATATATATTATTTTAATCAAAGTAGGATAAAATGGTTAACTTTAGTAACAATATATCTATTTGTAATTAACAGGTCCAGAGGGGTGAAGACGCTAAAATGGTGATCGTCTTCCTCGCCACCCATTGGAAGGGAGGATAGCTCATCGATGATAGGGCCACATAGACTTACGTAATTATTACTTTATATTTTTTATTTTAATATAACTTAGAAAATATACAAATAAATATCCATATAGTTAGTAATAAGTTGCTTAGATAATATGGTTATTTGCACTAATTATCCCTGTATTTTTGGTTTATAACACTGGGTACCCCTACTTTTGAATAACTTAAAAAATATGCAAATAAATATCCATATAGTTAGTAACAAGTATATTTATCGAGCGATTCATTTTTTTTCTAGAATGAGTATCTACGACTCTGTGAGCAGTCGACACAATATGCTGCATCTACACCTCCCGAGGGAGAGGCCGGTACTTTCTCGTAGCCATCGGCCCACCCAGTTCTGTCGGTTGATGAGCTGTGGTAGACCGTTGCCATTGGTCTTCAGAGGGGTATGTACTACGGTACGGGATCCTACGACGCCTATGTTATGATGCAGGGCTCTAGGTCCCCCTCTGCCCCTGCGCATACCTCACAGCCTTTCCAGGAGTCGGTGCGAGTCCAGCAGGAGAGTTGACTATCAAATTACGTCTCTGCGTGATGAGATGATATGACTGATTTGCAGCAGCCCCAGTCTCAGTCGCAGATGGACGATGTGAGGTTCTTAGCACGTTTTGATGCGCTCGAACAAAACCTTTTGAAGCTCAGGACTATGACCGAGGCGACGGGACATTACGGATATGGCCTCATCGAAACAACGTTCCGTCACTCGAATTATAGGTGTCATAGATTCATATAATGATCGCCTATCAGCATTGGAGCGGATACGTCCTCCTGGTTCGCCAGCATCGACACTGAATCCACCGACGATACTACCTCATAGTTCGACATCGGTGGCGCTTTCAAAGGGCCAGTTAGACTATATCATATCCCAGTTGCGCAACGGTGTTCCTTCTCCTCCTCCTGATCAGCATTAGTCCTAGGTTGGACAAATAGTTATGAGTTTGTGTAAATTTGGCCCATTTTTGGGAATTTGTGTGACATTGGTCCATTTTTGGGTCTGTTGTATATATTTTTTTGTGACTTGAGGATATTTATTTCAGACTTTTATGTATGTATAAATTTGTATGACATTGGCCAACCGTGACAGTAGATTTGAATTTATCGGTGTTTAATAATTTGATTATATGTGACAATCTATTTTTATAAATTATGAATATATTTGTATAAACTGTAGGCTGAATATTGTTATATAAATTATCATTTAATAATCTATTTTTTTAATTTTTTATAGCAATTTAGCGACGTTTACCGACGTCTAGCGATGTATAACAACGTACAAATACGTCGCAAAGAGGTATCAGAATGTCATTATCCCTGTTCCAAGACGTCGCAAATATGTCGCTAATTTGTTGACTTGGCAATCTCTGCCATGTCATCAAGACATAACTAAAATACGTTGCTAAACGTCGCTACATTCATAAAACATTAGCGACATACATGCGTTGCTAAAATTCGCTAACGGAAGAATGTCAGCGACGTTTAGTGACACAGTAAATGTCACTAAGTATAGAAATATCAACAACGTTTTGCGACTAAATTTGTAAACTTTTACGACGTTCATACGTCACTAAGATACGTCGCTAATTGCGATGTATAACGACGTATTTTCAGTCAGCGACTAGCTAGACCGCGACAATTATAAAATATCGCTAATAACGTTGCCATTTTATTTTAGCAACGTAATTTTATAATTTATCGACATTTTTTAATGTTGCTAACCCCGCAATTTCTTGTTGTGAATAATAACAAGGCAATAAATTCAAATTTTGAAATAAATGAATAATATATGGAGTTTGGAAAATTTGTAAATTGTGAGGTTTACATACGAAAAAGGCTAATGTTGCCAACTTTCGTGCATATACACATCTATATATTACTGGCCAAGTCAACATAAGTATTACTAGTTATAATGCAAATTATAAGACATAATGTAAACAAAATATTGTTCAGGATCTTGGGAGAACTTATAAGGACAGCTCCGGGACAGTGTCACCCTTAAATTTATGTACAACTTGGTCTTCAAGCAATATTTGATCTACTGTATGTTGGAGTGGGTGGGGTTCACAAACCTATATGGAGAATACCCCGGAGTGCGACGAGTGCCGTCTGTGGTCATAGAAGCTCGGGGAGGGGACGAGAGCCATTCGAGAGGTCGAAGAAACTCGGAAGGAAGGAGGAGCAGTCTGCTGTACAGGGGGAGACTGAGTTCGGGCCGAACTCGGTCCAAACTCTGTCCGAGTTCGATATGGTGTTCCAGAACCTCAAAACTGAAGTCGGTCTAAGTTCGGTCGGTGGGCTGAACAAAATTTCAGAGGCATTTTATATACCGTTGGATCGTATCCTACGGTCCAGGATTAGTTGTAGGATTAGGGGGTATATATTAGGTTTTCCTAACCCTAATTCCAAAGAGAATACATAACATATTATCTCAAGGAAGAGGAAAAAGAAGGCAAGAGTGCCATTGCAATCTTGGGAAGGAGAAAGAAGGATCGGAGGCCGTTTCGGAGGAGGAGATCAACTTTGGATAATTTTTTATTATCTTCTATCATCGTGGTGTGATCTATTTTCTATTCCTAAGTGTTGTGGTAATCCGTGTTGGATTGGTGAGAAGTTTGTAAGGATTCGGTGTATTTTTTATTCCATTAGTGAAGGCTTTTCAGGATTGGAGTCTGATCGTCCCGTGATTTTTTCCAAGGATTTTCTACGTCAAAACTCTCTGTGTCTGCGATTTGTGTTTGGCATTTTTGGTTTGTGAGTTTTGCTCGGTTCTCTCGCAGGTACTCTCTGGTTTGGGGAACAATTTTTGCGCTTTAGTTCTCAACAAAGTGGTATCAGATCCAGGTTCTGAAATTTTCAGAAGGGTATCAGGAGTTTACAGGCAAACCAGGGAGGAAAGATGGATGTGATGTCGGTGCGCATGGTAAACCTGAATAGTACCAACTATCATTACTGGAGGAGCAAGATGAAGGATCTGCTATTTGTCAAGAAGTTGCATCTGTCGGTATTTGCTTCCGAGAGGCCCAGTGACAAATCCGAAGAGGACTGGTATTTTGAACATATAACGGTGTGTGGGTACATCAGGAAGTTCATTAACAAGAACGTGTATAACCATGTTGCCAGTATTGAGCACGCGAGGACACTGTGGGATAAGCTGAAATCTTTGTATGTGAAGAAGACCGGGATAAATAAATTATTTCTGATCTGGATGATGATGGGTCTACGGTACAAAGATGGGACATCTATTACAGATCACTTAAGTGAGTTTCGGGGCGTGGTTGACCAGCTATTGTCATGCCCAAATCTTCTGCAAGCTCGATCGTCCCCTCTGAACATGAATCATAACGTTGCAACGCTCCCACAGGACAATCGTTCTCATCGGGATATGATACCGTACGAGCCTGGAGTTGCGCTCGAACAAGACGATGTTGTCAAACATCAAAATTATCATCAAAATGACCAAGTTGCAGCGAAAGTAAAGTATTGTGTACCAAGTACACATTAGAGTATACACAGCGAAGCTGTCGATAGGGTCCAATAAAAATGTCACAAGGGAGAATACCATACTCTTGCTCTTTCTCTTGCCCACAAAGGTACTTACCGTTCATACATTATGTCTCGTATATCCAAGCAGCGCCACTACACCTGCGTACCTGAAATAATGCCCACAAACGTGGGTTAGTACACAGCCGTACTGGTGAGCGGGGTAACCTACTCGTCTAAGCTGACACTAAGTAGAATAGTGAATGCAAACAGTTATATGGTGATCTTTCTACTTGAATCCTAGATTTATTTTATGGCAGAGGTATGGCATGTTAAGAAAAACTGTAAAGCAGGTTAAGCATGCAAGCATTCAACTCAAGCCAATATACAAGCAAATATATCCAACTCAAAAGAAAACTTGCATACAAACCGTCCTACTCAAACCCAAGCAACACGAGAACCTATCGAACCATCATCTGAGCCTCAATATCTATCCTCAAACGATGCCACAATCCAAGCCTAATTATTTCTATCATCGAAAATGCATACTCTTGCCGAGGCAAGGTGGCCGCCGCCTAAGCGAAAAGCACAAACCAAACCAAAGCAAAGCAAACCAACTCTTATCTATATGAAGTCACTGGCCAAGCCATAAAGGACTGATCAACTGTAGTTCTACTCGATTCAGCGCTGAGTAGCTAGCCTGCCTGGTCGTATCGAACTGTTGACACCGCGCCCAAGCATGTTACCATTTGTCTCCTCCATGGCCGAACGGTCCCGGTGCCCCGGAGCATATCTCATTTGAAAAGACAAAATTTTGTGTCCAACAGGTTATCCGTGACCAATGCAGACACCAAGTAGGTATGACGAGAGAATCGAGCATTCTCACCCCACCAGAAGATCCTAGACTCATCCAACCAACTATCCATAACCATTCTGCAACTTATATCCCAAGACACCATCTCAAGTTATCCCCATAGGCACTATGTCGCTTCGACACAATGCTCCAATTGGTGCAACACCCTTCGCTCAGAAAAAAATCCTGTGGCACAATGCCCCAACAGTGGCATAATGCCCTCACCGATGCAGTTGTCCGGTGTTGAACCACAACTGCATGCTTTACACGACAAAGCGCCCAACAAATACTCGTACACAGATGCATGCTCGCTCGTCCACCCGAAGTGCCTCAATATTCTAACCAAGATGATCCACTCAAGCTCCAACTGCCTACTCAAGCTCCAACTGTCTAATGTAAAACCAACTCAAGCCACAAATCATATCCAACCAAACGACGTATACTCTATGTACGCCATAGTGTAGTGATTTCCAAGTTCCAGTCCAAGTGTTCAAGCCATTATGTGTGTTCCATATTATTAGGCATGAATGAGTAGAGGAGAAGGGACAAAGCCTACTCACCAAGTCTGATTCTGTCAAGCACCCTGCCTTATCGATACGGCTGATCCCTTGAATCCGTGGTCCGATGCAAAGCATGATCTACTCAATTGGTATGACCGTGCGAGCAGGACATGCTCTCCATTTTATTCGACCGATCAGACTAAGGAATACGACATTATCGCTCTAATCCAGCTATCTCAGTACTGCTCTGAATGAACACCTGATTTCCATCAAACTCCGCTAGCGATCTGCACATGAAACCAACTCAATCAATACTTGTTCCCAAATCCAATAAATCAAAATATAATCAACTATTGCCTCATTCAATCTGAATCAACTTAATGCACCATACGGTTGCGGGGCATTACAACTATCCTCGATGGGAGTCAAGTTCGACGATGAGGTTCAGGGACTATGGTTGTTGTGTACATTGCCAGAATCATTGTAGACCGTACGAGTGTCTATAATCGCTTATGCTCTGAAAGGCGTGGTCAATCTGGAGTTTGCCAAGAGCGGGGTACTGAATGAAGAGATGCAAAGACATTCTCAGGGTACTTCATCCACATCCAACTCAGAGGTGCTTGTTTCAGAAAGCCGCAGAAGGGGGAAAAGCAGGGGTCCAGGAGGTGTCAGAGACAAAAGTAGGAGAAGGTCCAAGGGTCGGGACGAGGACTCGGAGTGTTACCATTATGGAAATAAGGGCCACATCAAGCGAAACTGTTTCACTTGGAATAGAAAGAAGAAGGGCGACAAGGGGAAGCAAAGTGAGAACAATACAGCGACGGCCTCGACACATGGAGGCGACGTGATTATTGTAGGTGATGAGGTAGTTATGAACCTCTCCTATGATAACAACTCTTGGTTGGTGGACTCAGGTACTTCAACGCACGTATCTCACAACAGGGCACTATTTGCTACTTACACAACAGGCGACTATAGAGTGTTGAAGATAGGCAATGGAGATAGGTCAATGGCGGTTGTCATTGGAGATGTGCACTTGAGGACAAAGACGGGTGCAGTTCTTGTTCTCAAAGATATCCGTCATGTCCCTGATATCCATTTCAACCTGGTATCGGTTGGAAGGTTAGATGACGAGGGTTTCTTCAGTCTCTTCGGGAACAATCAGTGAAAGCTTTCTAGAGGTACGATGGTAATTTCTAGAGGAAGCAAGAGGTTCGGACTCTACTATATGGAAGGGAGCACAGAGGGGAAACATGAGATTAACGTAGCTACTGATGCGTCTACTGAGTTGTGGCTCAAGCGGCTAAGCCATATTAGCGAGAAGGGGATAGGCTACTTGGTGAACAGGAAGGTGATTCCAGGGTTAAAGTCTATAAAGTTGGAGAAGTGCAGGCACTGTTTTGCAGGAAAGCAAAAAAGGATATCTTTCTAAAGTCACCCAAGTTTAAGAACACCGGCATTGCTCGAGTTGATTCACTCTGATGTCAGCGGTCCTATAAAGGTAAAATCCATTGGTGGTGCTTCTTATTTTATAATATTTATTGATGACTGTTCCAGCAAGGTTTGGGTCTATATCTTAAAGACCAAGGATCATGTGCTGTCCACTTTCAAAAAGTTTCAGGCCTCTATTGAAAGAAAGACGGGCAAGAAGCTGTTTTGTGTTCGGTAGGACAATGGCGGCGAGTATATTGGTCCCTTTAATACTTATTGCAGAGAGCAAGGGATACGACACCAGAAGACTCCACCAAAGACACCGTAGCTCAATGGTGTAGAAGAGCGGATGAACAGAACACTGATGGAGAGGGTGTGGTATTTGCTGTCAGAAGCAAACTTGCCAGACAGCTATTGGGGTAAGGTACTTTACACAGCTGGTTATGTTATTAATTTATCTCCTAGTGCTCCTTTGCAGGAAGATGTGCCTGACAAAGTATGGTACGGTAAAGAGCCATCATACAATCACCTGCAGTGTTTAGTTGCAATGCCTTTGTGCATGTACCGAAGGACGATATATCCAAACTTGAGCTAATGGCGAGGCGGTGCATCTTTGTCTGCTACGCTCGGGATGAGTTTGCCTATAGACTCTACGATCCAGTGGAAAAAAAGCTCTTCAGAAGCAGGGACGTGGTATTCATCGAGGATCAGACCATGACCAACACTCAGGATTCTGAGATGCCTTCTGAGGCTGAGGAATTTCCTGAATTAGAGTCATTTTTCTTCGAGCAGTTTTCAGAGGATATCACAGAGGATCCAGTTATGGGGAAGCCAGTACATGGAGTTGCTCCCAACCTTGATCATCAGCCTGTTGATGGTGGTAAGGGTGACCCTCAGGAGGATGAGCATGCCATGGAGACAGTTCCTAAAGGAGAGGAGGCTGTAGATATACAGCCAGTACCAATTATTTCATTGAGGAGGAGCGATAGAGAGTGTCGACCATCTTCGAGATACTCACCGGGTGAGTATGTGCTACTGACTGGCGGAGGAGAACCCGAAAGTTTCGTAGAGGCTATGGAAGACGAACACAGGCAGGAGTGGATGAAGTCCATGCAGGAGGAGATGAGTTCCTTGGAGGCCAACTCTACTTATAGTCTGGTGTGATTGTCAAAGGGCAAGAAGGCTTTGAAGAATCGATGGATGTTCATGGTGAAGCAGACAGATGATGCTACTCGTCCTCGATACAAAGCGAGACTGATAGTTAAAGGCTACGGTCAGCGGAAAGGCGTAGATTATAATGAGATCTTTTCGCTAGTCGTAAAGCAGTCATCTATTCAGGTGGTGCTAGCTTTGGCAGCCAGTTTTGACTTGGAGGTCGAGCAAATGGACGTTAAGACGATATTCCTTCACGGTGATTTTGAGGAGTTGTACATGGAGCAGCCAGAGGGATTCTGTGAGAAGAGAAAGTTATATTTGGTATGCCGGTTGAGGAAGAGCTTGTATGATCTAAAACAGGCTCCGAGGCACTGGTACAGGAAATTCCAGTCGTTTATGGGGGAGCATGGCTATGCTAGGACGACGTGGATCATTGTGTTTTTGTGAGGTATATTTTTGTGAGGTACTTAGCCGAGGATGATTTTATCATTTTGTTGCTTTATGTTGATGAAATACTGTTGGTGGGTCAAAATTCTACCAGGATAGCAGAGTTGAAGCACCAACTGGGCACGGCCTTCTCTATGAAGGATTTGGGCACATCGAAGACTATTCTTGGGATGTAGATCAGCCGAGAGAGAGAGTCCAATCTGCTACACTTGTCCTAAAAAAGTACATTCACCGGGTACTTCAGCGTTTTGGGATGGACGGGTCGAAGAAAGTGAGTAACCTCCTTGCGGCTCACTTTAGTACACTGAGGAGTAGTGTCCATCTACCGAGGACGAAAAGGAAGATATAGAGCGGGTTCTATAAGCCTTAGTCGTGGAAAGTCTTATGTATGCTATGGTATGTACGAGGCCAAACATTACTCACGCAGTCGGCACAGTTACTAGGTACACTTCCAATCCTGGAAGGATACATTGGAGTGGGGTCAAGTGAATTCTAGGATATCTTCAGGGCACTGCCGATTGGAGACTTTCATTTGGTGGTGACGAGCAGAAGCTGGTTGGGTATACCGATGCTGCTATGGCAGGAGATATAGACACGAGGCGATCGACTTTGGGCTATGTGATGATGTTAGCTGGTGGAGCAGTATCGTGGCAGTCGCGTTTGCAGAAGTATGTTGTGTAATACCCCGTTCCGTTCTAGCGTACTGCCGACTCAAACGGCAAAAGTGCAACTGTCCTGACCCGCTTTGCCTCAAACAAGAAGCAAATAATATCTAAACTTGTCCCTACAGGAATCCTGCTTAGGCTTCCAGAGGCTCGCTTGACGTATCGCTCTACTGAGGCGAATCATGGCTAAGGTGGATGGCTACGGTGAATTTGTCTTTGCTTAGCCAGCACACATAAAAATATGGATATTTCATGCAAGTCGCTAGGTGATTCACCCCCTGCATGCTAATAAGAATCCAATGCACCTAGCTAAGGGAATAATCCCAACTTGTATTTGCTTGTGCTAGAACATAAAAATTGAAATACTGCTTATATTCAGACCCTCGCATGCTAAGTCCCTAACGGTTTCATTTCTCGTCTTACCTTCGGGTCCGAGCAAACGTGTTTACTTATGTTCCTTAGAAACGCATGCTTGTCTGCTTGTATATTGCCATGTTTTCATCCAAACCCCGGGAGACTACTACGTAGTCGTTCCGTGCCTTAATGAACCTGCAAGTATCCGGGACAGTTGGGTCTCCAAGGCAATCCCCGAACCAGGGGCACGCATCAGGGTAACGAATACTGAACGTGAATCCTATAACGTGACAACTGAATGATAATCATATCAAGTTTATATCTGAACGAGAATCACGTCATGTAACGAATCCACGAATCTCAGCTCTTGGAGCAAACGCTCGTTCAGATCACGAATCATGGATTATCATATCAAGTTGTGGATTGAAACTGACCCTGACCTGCATGTCGCGGACAACTTGGAAACAAGGTCATTCGGTTCCACGGGCGGTCACCGGGGCACTGGGACCGTTCCGATCCGGATGGAACTTCACGATAGTCTCACGTGCTGACAGGATGGCGTGTAGCGCCTCACGTGCTTCGTTGCATACCATCATTGTTCAAAGACTATAAACGGTCCTTTATGGCTATGCCAGCGACTAACGTTCATATAGATAAGTCATCCTCGCTTAGCGGCTATCCACGTGCGAGTCATTGCATCGCATTAATGAATAAATGAACACCTGAACGATCATGATACAACAACGACTCTCGTGTTTGCATATGCTATGCCTCCTGAAATGTTTATACTTGCCCGTGCTTAAATTATCAATGTTTACCTTGGACAAGAAAGGCCAAATGGTAAGTCTCGCCGTGTTTCCTCTCATGTCGCACGGCGCACTGCCACACGAGTTAGGCTATTCAATGTTTGCATAAAACTGATCCTAAGGCAACTAGAAAGACAACTTAATAGTTGGTACACGGAACCTGTATTACGTGTTTGGATTTGTCGAGCGGGCGAGTAGCTTCCCCACCAGTGCATTCAATGTATTGATAATCCACCAGTTTGTATGCAGGGTGCGGGAGAACCTCGTTCGGTGCAGATGCCTCCTTCGTGCGTGCTAAGGTATGGAGATCACTCCGAAGCAACGGTGCGTCCGAAACAGAAGCACATATAGAAGACATAATATTGTGAACATCGCCTGAACATCGCCTGTACAAATCAATCCACATTTGTAGCCACTTGTCACGCTTTTACTGTTTCAGAGATAGAGGCTTGAGCGACTTGTAATCTCGGCTATACGCCGCCTGTAACACATGTGATATCAATAAAAGAGTTTGCCTTACTTCAACTTGTGTTTCAATGCTTCCGCTATATTGTCAACTCAGTGAACTTGTTACCGATCGCCTATGCGTTCATGACTCTGCTGCACTCGGACAATCTGTGCGACTCTATGGCTTAGAACTCTTACCGCCAGCCAATGAACCCTGACCTTGCACGGGCGTGGATCACGCTCGTGCGGCATCATGCCCGGATGGGTCGAAGCGATCGTCCTGCGGGAGCGCTGGCGAGGGTCATTCCCGCCTAGCGAGGACGGCCGATTAGCCTACAGGAGATCGGGACGTGACATGTTGGTATCAGAGCCTGGCTTCTACGCCTTTGGACTTCGATTCGATATCTCTGTTTCGAAAGCTCGTTCGTGGGTTATGTGTACGCTCTCTTTCAATGCCTCGATGGGATGTTCCAACAATAAGTCTAAATACTTTCAAAATACGTTTTGAATGTAATAATATGCTTGCTTGTATGATATCATGCTGCGAGTGGCCTTTGTGCCAACCTGTGCGAACCCTTGAGAGTATCGCAGTAGCTTGTCCAATTTTACTAACCCTAAGTTTGGTTGAATGCATCTATTCGAGGGACGCCTTGAACTAGTGCACCATCCAAGACTTAAGAAAAGGTGAAACTCGAGTGCTAAGACTTCGCTATCACTGAGCTGGTTGACGTGCTCACGCTAGAAGTGCACTTCGAAAGTGCGCACGATCCAGTCTAAGCGATATGCTGATTTCGATGCTTGTGCAAGTGAATATCCAAATGAAACAAGTACAACGACTTGTCTAGGATTGCCTCAACCCTAGATTACTGCTTGTCCTCAGTAAGTCTCGAGGACGAGACTTTTTCTGAGTTGGGTAGGATGTAACACCCCGTTCCGTTCTAGCGGACTGCCGACTCAAACGGCAAAAGTGCAACTGTCCCGACCCGCTTTGCCTCAAACAAGAAGCAAATGATATCTAGACTTGTCCCTACAGGAATCCTGCTTAGGCTTCCAGAGGCTCGCTTGACGTATCGCTCTACCGAGGCGAATCATGGCTAAGGTGGGTGGCTACGGTGAACTTGTCTTTGCTTAGCCAGCACACATAAAAATATGGATATTTCATGCAAGTCGCTAGGTGATTCACCCCCTGCATGCTAATAAGAATCCAATGCACCTAGCTAAGAGAATAATTCCAACTTGTATTTGCTTGTGCTGGAACATGGAAATTAAAATACTGCTTATATTCAGACCCTCGCATGCTAAGTCCCTAACGGTTTCATTCCTCGGCTTACCTTCGGGTCCGAGCAAACGTGTTTACTTATGTTCCTTAAAAATGCATGCTTGTCTGCTTGTATGTTGCCATATTTTCATCCAAACCCCGGGAGACTACTACGTAGTCGTTCCGTGCCTTAATGAACCTGCAAGTATCCGGGACATTTGGGTCTCCAAGGCAATCCCCGAACCAGGGGCACGCATCAGGGTAACGAATACTGAACGTGAATCCTATAGCGTGACAACTGAATGATAATCACATCAAGTTTATATCTGAACGAGAATCACGTCATGTAACGAATCCACGAATCTCAGCTCTTGGAGCAAACGCTCGTTCAGATCACGAATCATGGATTATCATATCAAGTTGTGGATTAAAACTGACCCTGACCTGCATGTCGCGGACAACTTGGAAACAAGGTCATTCGGTTCCACGAGCCGTCATCGGGGCACTGGGACCGTTCCGATCCGGATGGAACTTCACGATCGCGGGCAACCAAATATTTCATAGCCGGTCCAAGCACATTGAGACCCGGTATTATTGTATACGGGATGCTGTTGAGAAGAAGGAAGCGGCGCTTGAGAATGTTCATACAGACGACAACGGAGCAGATTTGTTCACAAAGATTCTTCCAAGGAAAAAGTTTTGAGTATTGTAGGCAGATCATCGGGATGACGATCCCCTCCACATAGTTGTGAAGGGGGAGATTTGTTGGAGTGGGTGGGGTTCCCAACCTATGTGAAAAATATCCCGGAGTGCGACGGACGCCGTCTATGGTCAGAGAAGCTCGGGGAGGTGACGAGAGCCATTCGAGATGTCGAAGAAACTCGGGAGGAATGAGGAGCAGTCTGCTGTACAGAGGGAGACAGAGTTCGGGCCGAACTCGGTCCGAACTCAGTCCGAGTTAGGTATAGTGTTCCAGAACCTTAAAACCAAAGTCGGGCCGAACTCAGTGTGGTGTTCCAGAACCTCAAAATCGAAGTCGGTCTGAGTTCGGTCGACGGGCTGAACTAAATTTCAGAGGTGTTTTATACACCGTTGGATCGTATCCTATGTTCCAGGATTAGCTACGGGATTAGGGGGTATATATTAGGTTTTTCTAACCCTAATTCCAGAGAGAATACATAATATATCATCTCAAGGAAGAGGAAAAAGGAGACAAGAGTGCCATTGCAATCTTGGGAAGGAGAAAGAAGAATTTGAGGCCGCTTCGGAGGAGGAGATCAACTTTGGGTAATTTCTCATTGTCTTCTATCTTCGTAGTGTGATCTATTTTCTATTCCTAAGTGTTGTGGTGATTCATGTTGGATCGGCGAGAAGTTTGTAAGGAGTCGGTGTATTTCTTATTGCATTAGTGGAGGCTTTTCAGGATTGGACTCTGATCGTCCCGTGATTTTTTCTCGCAAGAATTTTCCACGTCAAAAATTTGTGTGTCTGCGATTTGTGTTTGACGTTTTTGTTTGTATGTTTTGCTCGGTTCTCTCGCAGATACTCTCTAGTTTGGGGAACAGTTTCCGCGCTTTCGTTCCCAACACTCTTAACTCTAGAATAATGCATTAGTCATGAAGTGAACATTGGCTGTAAAGTTGACTATGCTTTGGCCTAGCTAGCAGGGAATATGGTCTTTGTATTATTGATAAGAAAATTCTTGAGTGCCTTGTTTCACATTGATTTTGAATAATTATATTGTACTCTAGTCATGCAACTTGTTGCTTATGGTTGACCTAAGGCATGTACTTAAACTGAGCTCGGCTCCTCGCCACAATCCATCTTCCATCTTTGTCCACATTGCAGTGGTATGTCTCTCTTTCTCTCTCTCAACAGGAATTTGTTTTTTTTTTCTCAACAGGATTCAATTCTTATGAATCCACAAATTCTGAATTTAAGAGGCATTATCTAGCTAGAGTGGATATGTTTCTTGCTTTGTTTTCCTATATAACCCGAAAGATGGATTCTTCTTAGATAATTGATACTCTTAATTAGACTAACTTTGAATCTTGGAAGGGTTAGTGATTGTGGTTTTGCATACTCCCCTACAAAGAATCATTTGTTAAAAAGAATCGTCCATCATCCAAGATTTCTCATGTTACACTTGGGTTGTGGCAATGGAGCATAAAAGAGTCTCACAAAAGAATTTGATAAAAGTTTTAGAATTATTTTGTATAAGGGTACGAGGTTTAGGTCTAATTAGACTTTGGATACTGGATTTGTCCGTTTTAGACTTTTTGTACTCGAAATTTTTTAGTAACACACTTTAATGATAAAATTGGTTTTTTAGTGACGAAATGGATCTTTCAATGACGGATATTCATCACTAGAATGTGTCACTAATAGAGTTCGAGTATTCAAAGTCTAAAACGGACAAATCCAGTATCCAAAGTCTAATTAGATCATAAATCCGATACTCTTATACAAAATAATTCAAAGTTTTATAAACTGATCGTCTGACGTGAGCTTGACTTTGTATGTTGCTACACAACTTTATCCATTTTCAAGTTAATTTTGGTTTACTAGTGTTTGCTGGAAGATTTTGATATATAGAACTTGTGCTTGGCTGATCAATTGTAGTTCATTTGTTTTAACTTTAGCTGTGATAATTGACTATTTTAAGTTATGTTTATTTTGTTTGAGAGATAAGATGGTACAGTAATAATTCTTTTGATATAGTTGAAATTGAATTTGACTTAAAAAAAAAAAAAAAAAACTACATACGCCTCCTACTTGATAACAGGTTCTTCGGAAAAAGTCAGACAGTTTGAGAAATTGTCTTTCTGAAACAATGTCAGAAAGTGTTAATGATGGGGATGTGGTCATAGATATTGTAGAGGAAGTAGAGGAGTCCATGACCGCAAGTCTCAAAACCCGGGGCAAGAAGCACAAGAAGAAAGAGCACTATACCATGAACAAAGTGTTCCATTCCGTTCGTGGCGAGGATGGGAAAGATGGGAAAGACTACGATCCCCAAATCATCGCCATCGGTCCGTTCCATCGCAAAACCAAGGCCCTGAAGCCGACGGAAGAATTGAAATGGAGGTACCTCCGGCATCTCAGGCGCCGGAACCCGGAAAAGAACACACTCCAGAACTACATCAGCGTGATTAATGAAGTTATCGACAAGTTAAGAAGCTACTACCCCGAGCAAATCGGTCTAGGCGACGGTGAGTTTCTTGAGATGATGGTTCTCGACGGAGCCTTTCTCGTGGAGTATCTCGTGAAAGCTTATACGGGTAAGAACATGAACGAGCTCAACGACGTGAGCTGGAACATCCCGCTCTTGCGGAGAGATCTGCTGCTGCTCGAAAACCAAATCCCTTTCCTAGTTCTCGAGCTGCTGTTCGAGGCGTCGGACATCCCGGTCCTCCTCGGCCTCAGCCAGGACCGGAAGGATCGCGCCAGGATTACTCTCACGCATCTTGCAATCGCCTACTTCACACGGGATAAGATGGAGAATCTTCCGGAGGAATCGAAGCCCGAGACCGTCCACCACCTGCTCCACCTGTACCATGCGTCCCTCTACCCGACTCCAGACGGAAGACAGCCGACTCTTGCTCGAATAGTGGTTAAGAAGCTTAAGAGGAGCTGGAGCCTCGCCACCGCGCCGTTCCTCTTCATGATTTCCTTGATCCTCGCCTGGCAGATACCACCGGTAAGCTGCTGCTGGTCCTCCTCCCGAGCCGATTCGAAGGAGAAGAAGAGGTCGCCGAGAGGCATCCCCACTGCCACCGAGCTCGAAGAGTCCGGGGTCAGATTTAGGAAGAAGGAGGGGGCGATAAGCTTCATGGACGCCGTCTTCGACAAGGAGGAAGGCGTCATGGAGATCCCGCTGCTGTCGATACAGGAGGCCAGCTTCTCCAACTTCCGCAACCTGATAGCCTTCGAGCAGTCCTATCCGGCGTGCGGATCGCGCTTCACGAGCCACGCGGTGCTCATGAACAGCCTCATCTCGACGGAGAAGGACGTCGCGCTGCTTAAAGAGAAGGAAATCATCGAGAGCAAGCTCGGCCAGGACGAGGAGGTGGCGGAACAATTCAACAAGCTCTACTTGGGTTCGTATCTGGATTACGAGAGGCATTATCACCTCCAGTTGTTCAGGGACGTGACGGAGTATCGCAGCGTAGCCCACCACAAGTGGAGGGCGGGGCTTAAGCACACATACTTCGGGAATCCCTGGTCTACAGTCTCTCTAATAACTGCGATCTTCCTCCTCCTTCTCACAGTTGCTCAGACCTTCTACACCATCTACGCCTACCATCACCCTCCCGGCTCCTAACTGCAACATCTTATAGCAAGTTCACTATATTATCCGCAACTTCATAGCTCCCCCTACTTGTGGGAAAGTGTGAAAATCGATTTCCAAAAAAATATTTGAGCGTGTTTCTTTCTGCAATACCTATTTGTGAGTTTATCTGTTTCTTTGCTTTGAATTATTTATTATGCTATTTTCTGCATGTGAAATTTGCATCAATTTTTTTGTCAGAGAGAATCAAAATTTGTCAGAGAGGCTCTTTCGTTGGCTCTAAACCATCAGTCCCACCCACTTAGTATACCAGGATAGGACTGCGGTTTTCGTAGAGCCTTATCTGCCAAACCGGTTTGCTTGTCAGTTTAGCTATAGCCAATTCTTGTTGGGTCATCCGAGCGCTTCTCTTGGATACATCGACAATTTACTTGATGGAGCCCGAACCAGGTGTTACTATAACTACCAAAATAGCGACGTTTTTATAAGCCAAACGACCGACATGCATAAAATTTCATTACTGATCAAATTTTTTTTTTTTTTTTTTCGAAATCAAAACAAGCATGCATCCATTAATTCACCAAAGAGTTTGAACATCACCTCTCAGAATTGAGCAGGGTGGATATACATGCATGTGGAGATTCAAATAAGAAAGTAGCTGGAAAGGAATTTAAAATGCATTGAGATGCCATTACATGGGCTATGGGAACGAAGGAGAAGGATAACCCATTGCAGCACTTCAGTCTTTCACGACATTCCTCAATGATGTGTTGTGTTCTCCAAGCAATAGTTGAGTTTCGAGAGTGGACGTCGATCAATTAAGATCTTGCAGTCTCCTTCAATGATCAGGTTCTCCGTGTTGGCTAGAAATAGCGGATTGTAACCTTCAGGAGACAAGGACAGTGAACACAATATATTTAAAAAATATTTTATTTCTTACTCTTGATTAAACAAACAAGTACACATATTTATATAGCCACTATGGTAACAACTCAACCCTAAAAATGAGCTAACAAATTCTATTAAAGTGGATCTAAATTTGACAACTTCTATTCCAAAAAGAAAATGGTCAAATCTAGGTTATTTAACTAATATTCTTCTCCTTAATCTAGGTTTGATCAAGGTTGATAACTCCAAGCACCTGCTGCATCTCAGCGAATTTCACTTTGGCGAGAGCCTTCGTGAGAATGTCGGCACGTTGCTTTTCAGTGCTCACGAACTCCACATTTATCTGCCATCTTTCAACACACTCGCGAATGAAATGAAAGCGAGTATCAATGTGCTTACTGCGCTCATGAAACACTGAATTCTTTATCAGCGCAATTGCAGACTTGTTGTCGACATAGAGCGTGACTGGCTTAGGATCGCGGCCAGTCATTTCACTAACTAGATTCCTCAGCCACAAAGCTTGACACGCTGCAGCCGTTGCCGCCATGAACTCAGCTTCGCAGGAGGACAACGCGACAGTTTTCTGCTTCTGAGACGCCCAAGTGATCAGGTTCTTGTTGAGGTAGAACGCCATTCCGCTGGTGCTCCTCCTGTCGTCGACATCTCCGGCTAAGTTGTTGTCGGTGAATCCGTGCAGTTCATCTTCACCATGTCCTCTTTCATACATGAGTCAATACTCAAGTGTTCCCTTCACATATCTGAGGATCTGTTTCACCACCTGGTGATGCATGGTTGTTGGCTTCTCCATGTACCTACTCACCATTCCGACAGCATAACAAAGGTCTGGACGAGTATGAGTTAAGTACCTAAGACAACCAATGATTCGCCTATATTGCGTCGGATCGACTGGTGTTCCTTTAAGGTTCTTACTGAGTTGCAGTTTAGCTTCCATGGGATACCTGGTTGGATAGTAATCTCTCATTCTAAACTGCTGCAAAACTCTCTTCGCATATGCTGATTGCTTCAGTGTAATGCGATCACCCAGTTGATCTACCTCTATACCAAGGTAGTAAGAGAGTAACCCAAGATCACTCATCTCAAATTTTTGCATCATCTGCTGCTTGTAAACCTTTACTGCAGTTGCTCTTGTGCCTGTGACGATTAAGTCATCAACGTACACTCCGACAATGAGTGCACCCTCTTTATTGCTCCTCGTGTATACAGCATGCTCTTGAGTGCATCTGATGAATCCCAGCTCCTTTAAGCAGTTGTCCATGCGTGTGTTCCAGGCCCTCGGTGCTTGTCGCAATCCATAGAGAGCCTTGGACAGTCTGTACACCTTGTGCTCCTGGTTCTTGACGACGAAGCCTTCAAGTTGAGCTACATATACCTCCTCTTTGAGGTCACCATTCAGAAATGCAGATTTAACGTCCAAATGGTGAACCTCCCATCCATGCTGGGCTGCAAGGGCGATGATCAAGCGAACTGTGTCGAGTCTGGCCACTGGAGCAAACACTTCATCAAAGTCCACTCCATGCTGCTAGACGTACCCTTTTGCCACAAGTCTAGCTTTGTGTTTGAGGATTTTGCCTCACTGTCTCTCTTTACCTTGTATACCCATTTTAAACTGATGGGTTTGTGCCCAGATGGTAACTCAGTAAGCACCCAAGTCCCATTCTTCTCGATGGCATCAAACTCCTTCTTCATAGCTTCCCGCCATTCATGTTCAAGTGTAGCATCTTGAAAATTTGTCGATTCTTCAGCCGACAAAAACAACATCTCTAGATCAAGAAAGATCTCCTCAGTTTCAGCATATACGTCAACAATTGAGCGGTATCTCCTTGGCTCATTCGAGTCTGTCGTTGGTGTGGGTGAGCCGCTCGAAGTTGAGGCCGCAACTTGTGGTGTAGTAGGCTCCCTTGATGCCAGTGCCGCTCCGTGCGTCATAGGTGTTGCCGCATCTCCTGTGCCCTCCGGCGTGTGCATAGCCGCGCCCACTTCTCTCTGTGGAGTGATCACTGTCTCGACAACAGGATCTTCGACTGAGAGTTCTACCCAGCCTTGTGGTTCGGTACCATCACCATTATTCCAATTCCATCTCCTTTCTTCCTCGAACACAACATCCATGCTCACATGGATCTGGCTACGTTGAGGATTATAGAGACGGTGTACTTTGTAGCCCTCTTCCACGCCAAGGTACACCAATGGCGTGCTTCGGTCATCAAGTTTCTTATAATGAGGACCTGCAGTCTTCATGTGTGCGACGCATCCAAACATCCTTAAGTGTTCGAGGTTTGGTTTCTTACCAGTCCAGGCTTCATACGGTGTGAGCGCACTGAGAGCTTTAGTTGGCAACCGGTTGAGCAGGTACACAGCATGTCTAGCCGCCTCGCCCCACATACTTCCAGGAACATGCATGCTCTTGAGCAAGCTCCTTGTCGTAGCCATCACGGTGCGATTCCGACGCTCTACTACGCCATTTTATTGTGGTGTATATGGTGTGGTGAGGTATCGTTGTATGCCTCCGCCTTCACAGAAGCTTGTGAATTCCTTGGACAGGAACTCACCTCCTCGATCAGTTCTTAGAGTCTTCATCTTGCTGTCACATTCATTCTCTACAAGAGACTTGAATTTCTTGAAAGCATTAAAGGCATCACTCTTTTCTTTGAGCATATACACCCACATCATGCGACTGAAGTCATCAACAAGTAGAATAAAGTACTTGTTACCAGCAAGTGTAGCGGGTGTAATCGGGCCGCAAATGTCAGCGTGCATAAGTTGCAGTGGCCTCTCAGCTCTGAAACTTGTCTGCAGAGGGAACAATAGTCGTGCTTGTTTGGCAATGAGGCACCCTTCACAGAGCTAGTTTGGATGAGAAATCTTCGGCAGCCCGGTGGCCATTCCCTTCTCTGCCATCATCTTGAGCGCGAAGAAATTCACGTGCCCGAGCCTTGCATGCCACAACCAGACTGGGTCTTGTACTTTGGCCATTAGACATATCGGCATGCAAGATTCGAGAGCTATCTTGTACAGGCGGTTAGGTGATCTCCTCACCTTCATCAGCAGAATGTCGTTCCTGTCGTACACCCTCAAGTAGGAACCGACAATCTCCACCTTGCTTCCATCTTCTGTTAATTGACCAAGGCTCAGTATATTACTTCTTAATCTTGGAATAAAGTATACCTCCGACAGAAGACATTGTTCGCCATTCTTGCATTGGAACATGATTGATCCCCTGCCCTCAATCTGCACGGTTGAGCGGTCACCGAACTTGACACGGCCGGTGATGTCATGATCAAGGTCCTTGAACTTTGCTCGGTGGCTCATCATGTGGTTGCTAGCACCGTTGTCGAGGTACCGCACATCGGTGTCGGCCTGCGTTTCTCCAGCACTGCGCAAGTCTGGTACTATCTTCTCTTCATTGAGCATGACAAGGTCAGGCGTCTCCTCCTAAGTCTCTCCCAGCAGCAATGCGGCCTCCTCGTCTTGCGCTCGTGCGAGGTATGCCTCATCATCATGACGTTTGTTGTGACACTCCGACACATAGTGCCCATAGTTTTCACAATTGAAGCACTTTATTTTTGATTTGTCACGATTGGAGCTTGAACCGCGAGTCCCCTCACCCTCCTGGTGTTGCACTATTTGGCCTCCACAACCACCCCTGTCTCACCAGCGGCCACGTCCACGGGGCTTGCCACGGCCCCGGTCGTCGCTAGAGTGCCCATTTTGGCTCAATGACAAATCAGCGCTGCCTTTCTTCAATCGTGCCTGCCACTCAGCGTGAGTAAGCAGGAGTTGTCCGCTGTTGCTCTCGCCTCGACCACGTATGCGTTCTTCGTACGCTTTGAGGCGGCCGATCACTTCCTCGATCGGCATGGTCTCCACATCCATAAACTGCTCGATCGCAGCAACGACCTGCAGGTACTTATCTGGGACGGAGACGAGCAGCTTATTGACGATGACAACGTCATCCATCTTGTCTCCCAATCCACGAATCTTGTTTGCGAGGGTCGTCAATTTTCCCACAAACTCATCGATGAAATTTGTTCCCTTCATACGCAAAACCTCGAACTCACTCTTCAAGGTTTGAATCCTTGCCTTCTTCACCCGATCTGCGCCGAGGTACATTGTCTTCAGGCTTTTCCAAGCTTCCTTAGCCGTTTTGTGCTTGGCCAGCTGGAGTAGGATCTCCTCGGGGACAGCTTGAAAAATGCACGCCAACGCCATCTTGTCTCTCTTCTTTTCTACGACCACACCGGCCGTGGGTTCAATGGCATCCCAAACGTCTTGAGCCTCCATGAAGACCTCCATCTTAATCGCCCAAGTGGAGTAGTTGATAGATGTCAGCATCGGGTAGTGCAAGGTTATGCTTCCCTCCTTTGTTGCTGGCGCCGTCGAGTGCTCAACGATTGACATCTTGTTGAGCCGAAGGATGTTGGCTAACACTTGGCTTTGATACCAGATGTTGGCTAGAAATAGCGGGTTGTAACCTTCAGGAGGCAAGGACAGTGAACACAATGTATTTGGAGAATGTTTTATTTCTTACTCTCGATTAAACAAACAAGTACACATATTTATATAGCCACTATGGTAACAACTCAACCCTAAAAATGAGCTAACAAATCATATTAAAGTGGATCTAAATTTGACAACTTCTATTCTAAAAAAGAAATGGTCAAATCTAGGTTATTTAAATAATACTCCGGTCTTTTCCGTTTGCTATATGAGCAATTATTGAAATGACAATTAATCTATATTACACTAGACAGGAAACATTTGTTTACAATATTCAGATGGACAATGTACCGATACAAGAAAATTATTATAAATAAATTTAAATACTAACTGTGTCTTAACCTTGAGGTCAGATCTGCTGTCCGGTATCTAATTCCCAAATTCATGTTCCCTCTCTGAAATTTTTTTAATGCCGGTGGAACCCCCAAGTACATAGGTGTGTTCGTATTCGTCAAGGAGGAAGCTTACTTCTCAACTAGAAAGTAATAGTTTCTGTATTGTTTTGCTTTGTTTGTTTGTACTATTTTCAGAATCCAACATTACGTGGTGCCTTATGTCTCGTGAAGTTGAGAGTTTTGTAATACTTGTTTTTAAGTAAGAAAAAGCGTTTTTATACGAATTGTTTTATGCAAATTGTTCTCGTAATAAATATTGATTGATAATCGAGAGGTGAAAGTTCATGCTTGATAAAGCTACCAATTATTTTTATATGATTGATAATCTGAAATTGGAACTATAGGTTTATGGCAATATAAATATAAATGAATTGGGTACCCACCAACTCCTCTTAAATCCTCACGGTTATGAAATGTCTAGATAACAGTAAATAATTGTTATATATATATATATATATATATATATATATATATATATATATATATAGAGAGAGAGAGAGAGAGAGAGAGAGAGAGAGAGAGAGAGAGAGAGAGAGCATATTCATAACTGGTGCCAATGGTTTTTTTACCATTTAAAGTTTTTACTTTCCAACAATTTTTAATATTAGTGATTTTCATTTACTAACGATTTTTTACTGTTTGCAATTTTTATTTTTCAAAAGATTTTACTACGGTAAAAATCATTACAAATTCGGTTTAAAAAAAATCACTCCAAATTACCAACGACAAAAAACGGTTAGTAAAAAAATTCCTAATGCTTATTAGTCATTAGAAAACAAGTGTTCTGGCACAGAACCGACCTAATTTAAATATCGTTCAAATTAGTAGTAGCTCATCTAGTGTAAGCTCTAAGTTGTTTCATACTAAAAGTATACTAGAAAGGAATAAACAAAAATATTCTTCTCTTCCAACTAAAAAAATAGTTATTGTATTTTAATTATGGTGGTTTTGGAACATATTATTATTAATTTTAGAGTGGTGAAAACCACTTGAAAAGCTTATCATATGTTTCTTATTTGACACCTGATATTCTAATGATCACAGTATCCATAGTAGCATCATAGTCTTGTTTTAGTACAGATTTAAGAATTCTTTCTAAGAAGAGGAGCATGCATGTAGCCATCAGAATTTTGAAAGTCAGCATTTGTATTCAAAATTGACTTTGTACGAAAAGTCGAACCAAAACTTAAGAGAGAAAGTTTCCATCGACTTTCAAGCTCTTATTATGAATGATATTACAAAAGTTGAAGAATAAAGTGACGAAGCTTGCATACTAAAATCCATTTATCTAAGAATTGAAGATCTGAAGATATCAAAAATCGTCATCAAAGATTCAACACAAAGCTGGACATGAAGAAATTGAATTTGAAGACCATGACTGAAGATCAAATTAAAGACGAACTTAGTACCTTTCAAATTAAAAAAAAAAAAAATTTAAATAAAATTCTCAACTAAATAAGATTTATTCATTTTTTTTCTTAATAACTTGTTTTTTTCTTAATTATTCTCAATAATTTTTTCTTTTATTATATTATTTGTTCATTATTATTATTATTATTTTGAATAATAATAAGGTAAAAGATTTTTTTAGGGATATTTAGACTTTAGGTCTCAGATAAGTTCCAAAATTTGTGTTTGGATCTTCATAATATACATAATTAGTTTTGATCTCAAAAGTATCACCAAAAATAATTAGTGACACTTTTGGTGACACTTTTGAGAGATTAGTGATACTTTTGAGGTTCAAATACTAATTATGTATATTATGGACATCCAAATACTAATTTTTGAACTTATCTGAAACCCAAAGTTTAATTTTTTTTCTTTTTTTCTATAGATTTACCGATCCCAAGGCCTACGACCAAGGGCATTTTTTTTATTTACACCAAATAATATTTTTATTCTTCTATACTATTTTCATTTATATATTATTGTTCAATAAAATTATCCTGCCCAAATCTATGAACAATTTTCTTATTTATTTACAACCAGACTGGCTTGGCTCTACCTAAAAGCTTTTAACAGTTCGAACCGGTTCTCTTGACCGGGCTGGCCTGGACTAGCCCGGACCCAATCAAGACCAGTCAAAATTGTACCCAATGCATTAGTGATAAAGTAATATACCCATTCTCATTATAGGGATTATATAATAAATGTGGGACAGAGCAGACGGACCCGTGATCCTTTCACAGTTAGGAGTACAATAATGCATTAGTAAAAGGATAGCCTTTGTTTTATTATTATTGATGGCTTTGTGCATAGCTCGTCGCCATACATTGCAGTGGTATCTCTCTCTTCTTTGTAAGACCGATCTCGTCCTACGTTCCCTATTTCTATGATAAAAAATTATTAAATTTTTTTTTTTATCCTAATGGCGATTTTTATTCTAATTTTAATTCTATGATGAAAAATGTTTATAAGAATTCCTAAATGTCAAAATTCTCATAATTTTTTTTTCTCTTTTAACAATTAATAGTGGACCCACACCATTAAATTAATTATTTTATTTTTGATATTTATGGTAGAAATAAAAAATTATTAGAGAGTATATTTTTTTATTTATATAATATTTCTATGAAAACTCTATCAATTAGAATAAAAAAAAATTTAAAGTACAAACAACTATGATATATATATATATATATATATATAATATATATTTTTAAGTACAAACAACTACGATAGAAATTCAATTTTAAAAATTAACATTGGAGATGGCCAAAAGCTACTTTCACAGTTACCATTTTGATGCAAGGGCAACATCATCCCTGTACTGCTGCAGTTAAGCACACCACGTGCCAATCCTGACACAGGACACACACCCCCTCTGCTATACTTGACATACTTGACAGCTCCCCGTCTCTTTCCCTATGCCTTTTTTTTTTTTCCCCTTATACTGTACCCCTACTCTCACACTCCACCACTGTTTTATTCATCATCTCCTCTTCACCCCTTCCATTGCTGCTACTGCTGCCCTCACCTCATCACCAATTTTTACACTCACAACATCAACTCTCCTTCTCACGAGTTTCTTCTCCCCATCCATACTTCGCCTGGCCCTCACCATGGGTGGCTCAGCCGCCGACCGCACACAACCGAACCCGCGCCATCTCTGGCCGCCCGCTACAACCGATCGAGCACCCCCACCACTAATCGCCCCACCACCATCAGCCCTCCTCCTCCATATTCTTCTTCACCTTCTTCTTGTACTTCCTTTCTCCCACAGAACCGTGTTCGTTAGAGTTGGAGTGGCCATTCGTAACGGAGATTTGGGGTATCAGAGGAATTCATGAACAAAACCTGGAGGATGAGAAAGGGGATTTGGTTTCGTAGCAATAGTAGGTCTTTCCGCAATAAGTAGAAGCTGGCACACCTCATCGAGGTGGGTTCACATAGATATACCAGCTTTGACTAGAAATTTGACAAGGACGTTGAGATGATGGTGCTGGATGGATGCTTTGAATTTCTCCTCAAATCCTTATAGGCTTATAGGTATACCTATGTGAACTTTAGATAGCTTCCACCATTGCGGAGAGACTGCTACTTGCTAGAAAACCAAATCTCATTTATCATCCTTTGGGCACTCCAATTCTAGCTGACCTTGTAGAAATATTCAACTCTACTCCACTCCGAAACATTCACAACTATGTGGAGGGTGATCGTCATCCCGACGATCCGTCTACAGTACTCAAACTTTTCTCTTGGTAGAACCTTTGTGAACATATATACTCCGTTGTCATCTGTATAAACCTTCTCAAGCGCCGCTTCCTTCTTGTCAACCACATCCCGTATCCAATAATACCGGGTATCAATGTGCTTGGACCGGTTATGAAATATCTGGTTCTTCACAAGGTGAATAGTACTTTGACTATCGCAAAGTAAAGGATATTGCCCCTGCTTTAGTCCAATTTTCTGCAGCAGTTTCTTCGTCTACAGCAACTTCTTACAAACCTTCGTATATAGAATCTTACCGAAACAGTATCACAAGACGTAATTTGAAGCCAACATTATTATATGCCGAAGCTGCTTGTAATTGAAGGAGTAGCCGAATGTTGCTCTAGTAAAACACGAAGAAGATGAAGGAGGAGCTGGCGACTGATCTGTAGCCTAGGCCTAGTACTCCTTCAATTGCACAACTGATCGATGGGAGGTTTTCAAATTGTTCACCGCCGATGGATGGCTAGGTTGCAACAAGATTTAGCTACCTGCAGCTTCGATCAGCATATAATTTAATTTGTCATCGCGCGGCGCGTCTATACATAAGAAGCTTATGATATCATGCGGTGATATTCCTTGCTCCATCGTTCCAGCAAAGAAAACTAATATATGTGCTAATTATTATGATCTTCCACCAGTTGATATACATATGCATGTTACTGTCTTCTACATAAAAATATGTTCAATTGATATGAAAGTAAATGAATATATATAGCTGAAACTACAGCAAAGGATGCTACAATGACATTCTATTGATAGAAGTTTAATTTGAAGTTATTTCATGGCACGAATTATTTGTTCTTTACTAGGGATGGCCGCCGTGCGGATTGGAGACGGAGACCATATTCTTTATCTCTGTTTCCGAATAATATTCGAATTTCCATTCTCATCCCCATTTTCGTTAGGATTCAATTTTTTATTCTCGTCCCCGTTAAACAATGCACTCCCCATCCCTGTCTTCGTCCCCGTCCCTATTCTGTTAACAGTTTCGGGACCGAATTTTCCTGTCCCTATCCCTTGCCTAGTTAACAATTTTTTTTTATACATTATAATCTTAAAAAACAGTTTTTATTTTAAAAATATATACTTAAAACAAATATATTACTTAGATAGAGAAAATGATAAAATACACCAAAAAAGAATATTAATCAAACAAAACCAGGAAGTCTATAATACAAAACAACAAAGAGCGAATGTTACCCCCACAAAACATATTTCAAATAGAGGTCTACATTTACATACAACAAAAATATATGGGTATGAATAATCGGGACCGCGAATTTACCAGGACGGGAAGTACTGTATCCATACTCGTCTCCGAATCCAACTAATTTTTTTTTTTTAATTTTCATCCCCGCTCCCGTTGCTGTTTTTAAATTCTTAAATCCGTTCCCGTCGGAAAAAAAATAAACGGATCCCCGTCTCATTTTGGAAAAAATTGCCATCACTATTCATTACCATAGATTTTCATCGGAGCTTTGGAAAATATTTTCAAACTCATCTGCGTCGGCAGGTGTCGGCGTAAGACACAGATTACGAGTTCTCTCCCTCCACAAATGAAAAATGAAAAATGAAAAGTGTGATAAAAAATCATCCGAAGATGAATTATCGATATCGACGTTTAGGCAAGATGGCAAATATAAGCCATCTACTAGTCAAGATGATATATAACTAATTGAAAGTCAAAACAGCACAAATTTTTGTCAAGATGATATATAGGGAGATGAAGCTAAGATAGCACACTGGGCTCGCAAGATGATATATATCCGTTTGAATCTAAGATAGCACAACAGTTTGTCCAGATGCTGTGTATAATATTATTGTTTTACATTATGGTCTATTTCTATGTACATTACTTCGTCCTCCAAGGACCTGATTCTCTTCCAGACTTAGAAGAACATAAGTGTTCAGAGGAATACGAATCGGAACAGGACTCAGAAACAGCTTCAGCCGAGAATTTTGAAGGTCTAGCTATCCAGCATAATATCCGTAGGTTCAGATAGGAGTTCGATTTGGAATAGAAGTATCAGTATCTAGCTAGAGATGATTGTGTCTAGTTATCTTTCTTTTCTTTTCTTTTTTTTTATTTAGTGGATTTGTCTCCACCGCACTCTCTTTATTCTTGTTGTTATCCAGTAGCTTTACTATTCAACATTATATTGAGTTGTTGTTCAGCTTCATCATTGTTCTTCTTGTGGATGAAATCTAGTTGTCTATCTGTTATTTATTATTTTAGATTATGTACTATAGTTCATACTATACAGCGGTGTATGCTTCGACGGGTCCATTAGATTGTAATGCTCTTAGTTACATACCGGTCCTACATAGTTTGGAACTAGGACGTGACACCAATGGTATGTTCCGAATATCCCGTATTTTCTTTCGACAACAGAATTGTTCATGTTCGACATAAGATATTAGTGTGTTGGATAAATAAAATATCCACTAGCAACTATATGAGAACTTTGGGTACTGCAAATAGAAACTATGAATTGAATATATGGAACTTCTAATTCCCAAAATGCAATATTTAGTTTTTAGAAAACTACATGTTTCAGGTATATGAACTTTATGTTCTATTTATGAACTTTCAGTTCTATATTAACTTCCGGTTCTATATGAACTTTAGGTTCACTTATGAAGTTCGAGTTTCATTTATGAAAATTAGGTTCAAATATGCCTCGCTTATGTCGAAGCTAATGCTGCCACGCGCTAGCATTATAGTGAAGCTACATATGACCTCTGCCAAGTATTTTTGCTTCTGGCTAAGTTATGCAACAATGCTAGCATAGCATCAAGGCTAAGCAATTTGCATAATTAGCTCTGCTTTGGGCGGGGCTATGATGCAGCGGTGTTAACCTCTCTCAACTTATGCTTCTGGCAAAGTTATCGCTTCGGCAACACTGGCATATGACAATGTTAGGACCTCTGCAATTTTGTAGCTTTGTTAAAGTGAAGCTACCAGTACTAGACCTCTGCCAACTTTTCTTCTAACAAAGTTTATCATTGTGACGATACTAGCGATAAGCCAATGATAATACTATTATTTCCGAGGCTTAATCAAAGATGATAGAACCAGAAGTTGAAGTCGAGATCAAGAGTTCACACAAGAGTTTCCTTCCTGATATATCTCGATCCAACAAGAAGATTATATATAGGATCTGATTACAACTTGAAACAAGATAACAAAAGAATCAGAGAAAACTATCTTCTCGTTCTTCCTTGCAATCGCAATTGCAAACGGACAGAACAGAGTTTACAACTTGCAAAAGAGAAGAGGAAGAAGAAGAATAAACTCTGCTTGCTGGGGTGATGAATATTACTGTTGCTCAAAGCAAGATTCGCCCCCACACGATCTGCTCCCAGGAACCATCAAGTTCACGAAGAACTTCTGGAACGCTCGTTGTCACCCCCTTGTTTGGACTCTCACGAACTTTCTGGACTGCAATAGCGGCTGCTGCAACTCTCTTCGCCTCCTCTATTTCGAAGTAAGTCCTCAAAGAGGCACGAAGAGAGTATTTATAGAGAGAGGGTGAAAACCCTAGCCGCCCAACAGTTATGGAAAGATAGGAACAAATTAATTGCGAATCCCTAAAAGATAGGCACGAATTAATTTCAAATCCCATAATGGATCTGAATAACAGACCATATCTTTCCAAACCGTTCAAAATATCCGCAACAGCAGCAGCGCATGCGACCGCGCATGCAGCTCGCGCATGAGAGAGTGCATCAATTACGCATAAGCGCCTGGCCGATGCTGACGTGCAAAGTGTGCCAACAAAGTGCCACTTTGCACCCTTGAACCCGAGCCCGAGCCCGAGCCCGAGCCCGAGTCCGAGGCCAAGTCGCTTTGGGGCTTAGCTCCTATGGAATAAATTTTAAGAGAATGACAAAAAGCATAAATGCTTTCATTAAGGAGTTAATCCTTCTTCATCCTAATAAAATATTCCCATATGGCACCCATATGCATCACCATACCCCATGTGCACAGCTCAACACAAGCAAAGTATTATATTGAGATACCCACTTTGTGGTGTAGCCAATGTGGGACTATCTTTCATAGTCCAAAGGCAAAAACACCAACAATCTCCCGACGCATATCTCAATATATGGGTTGAGTGTTCCTCACAATGATTGTCCATCATGCATTAGGATAGATGTCGCTTCGACTTGAATCTTTCTACATAGGTCAAATTAACAGCATGATACAAGAATGGACTAAGCCTTGAATTCTGCACCATAGTTACAATTCTTCTCACTCACACTGTTTGATAATAAACGAAAGAAATAAAAAAAGAGGTTTATACGAAACCCGCTCTTTGGTTTACAAACAAGAAGTACAATTAATCCTATACGAGGATGTCAAGTATAATTTTTTAATCTGGGTAAATATTGCTATAGGAGTCTGATCTGCGGTCGATCACTTTGTCCCTTGGACCACACGATGATGAAGAAGTGTCGTAGAAGACAAAAAAGCTTCGAAGGTTGCAAAGGAGAGTGGATGCTCGATGCCAAAGTCGTCGATCACTACTCTTTGCCTGAGCTCTGGATTCTTCTCTCTCAAAGACTTTTTGACTCTCGTTTTTCTTCTTTTTTTGTGACCCTGGACCTCTGTCAATGGAGGTCTCTATTTATAGGATTTTAGTGACAGTGACCATCCAGTCGGCGTAGAAGCCGGGCAGTGGAGAGTATGGCACTTTTTACGCGACGGTTACAATAACTATTACCCACGTATAAATGATCTTCTGAATGAGCGTGTGACGCGTGTCCCATTAAGAGATAATGCGTATAACGGCTGTGAAGATCACGGCATAAAAGCCACGTAGGTAGTTATCCCTCGCGTAGAAAAGGTTGGCGTAGAAGCCAATGACTGTCACCATGGAGTAGAAGCCAAATAGTTATCAAACTAGCATAGAGGCCGGGTAGGCGTAGAAGTCGAGCAGGCATAGAAGCCGAGTAGGCATAGAAGCCGAGTAGGCGTAGAAGCCGGATGCTGCATAGACAGGTAGCTAGCATAGAAGATAGCTGATCCTCCTTCCTTGACTGAGGCCTTGAGCGAATTCTGGACCAAATAGCCTTAATACGCACCAATGCAAATATAGCCTGAGTTGGCGTATTTCAAGGAGATAGCGTACAGCGTGCTCCCATAGCTGAAAATAGCCTGATGGCGTAATGTGCCAAAGTGATGATTATGGCTTTTGGAGATGTAATCAAATCTCTTGCATTAAATGCAGAGATCTGCCCCCATCCTGCGCATTAAATGCAGAGGCGTGCCTCAAAGACCTGTCACCATTTCGCGCATTAAATGCAGAGGCGTGCCTCGAAGACCTATCACCATGCTGCGCATTAAATGCAGAGGCGTGCCTCAAGCCATGTACGAAGAGCAGCTTTTGACGTGGCAGCCTGTTTGTCTTCTGTGGAGCATAAAAAGCTTACGTCTGCCTGTGTAAAACTAGGCAGCGTATTCCCTTGTATGCGTAAAAGCAGTTTACGCCAGGGAAATGTCACTAAACGACAGTCTGGGTCGCTGTGCCGCGCCATCATTACAACCGTCGTCTGGATAGTCGTGCAGTACTCTTTGTCAGGAGTCAGACGTCAGGTTCACTGCATGATTAGACCGGTTCATTTCGAGGAATACGAAGCGTTCCTCGTACAATTCAATGCTGCATTAAAAGCGGATGAGTTTTATGCCATAAAGGCGATATAGCACCCTTTTTATGCTGAAGCAGCCTGGACGTACTGCATTACGCGGATAGTCCTTGAGCTTGTATTTTATGCTGTGCTTAGCGAGAAAGCTCTGTTGTACGTCGATGGCTCCGAAGTCATATTTTATGCTGCCCAGCACAAAAAATGCTCCGTATAACTCTTCAGCGTATTTTTTATGCTTCTACAAGACCCCCTTCAAAGTTTTTAAATTTCTCATAATTTGAAACACTTTGAATGAAGCATGAAACGGTCAAGTCTGACCCGTTCTTCAAGGCTGACTTCTTGGCGGATTATTGGAGATTTGTTGGGATTCGGTGTGTTCTCTTTTGCCTATATAAGGGCTAAAAAGTTTAACCTGTTCTTCCCACATTTTCTTCACCACACAGAGATGATTTCCGGAGTTCGTCGGGTCGACTTGAAGAAGAAGACCATGTTCTTCCAGCATGTAAGGAGCCAAAAAAGAAGGCGTCTTCGAGCAAATATCCTCTACAATGATGGATCATGGAAGGATATCATAGCTTCCTTTGCTCGGGATAATCAGCGACTTCATATGGCGGTTCGTCCAGGAGATATGAAGGGTCGCATTCGACTACACAGCTTGCAAGTTATATTTTCTCCTGTCGTTCGTGGACAAGAGTAGACAAACTAGCTCTATCCTCGAGTATTGAGTTGGGTCTAAAACCTCAACTCAATCTGTCATGGCGTATGGAGGATGGGCTCTGAATAATTTAGGCAGGCCCAGTTCTGTATCCTCCCGCCATTAATCATTTTCTTGTTAATCGGCCGCGGAAACCGACTAACTGCTGAAGAAGACGGAAGAAGATCTCCACCAATACGAGAACCTGGCAGAACAGATTCTGGGGATGACCTTCCGATGAAGATGAGGAAATCCGAGGAAATCCTTTGTAGACGGGATTTTTCTCATATGTAATCATAAAAAATAAAGAAAAACCCTTTGTAGACTAGATTTCCCTCATATGTAATCATGATTAATAAAATCGTCTTCTTTTGTGCATATGATTATTTTGCCATATATTTTGCTGTGATGAAGTCTGAATATGTGTAGCTTTGACACGTCTGGATAACTTTACGCCGACTCTGATAGAAAGAGTACTAGGTCCCGTCCTGTCTTTTACGCATAACTAAAGATGTACAGAAAGCCGCTTAGCATTTAAGTCGAATATTCGAACTGTCCTGCTGCTTGGAATGGAGAGCTGCGTAGAATTCTGAACTGTCACTTCTGATAAGAAGAATTTTTGTTCAGACCCTCGTCTTCAAGAATGATTTCCCGAAAATCCCTTGAAATAGGGCGAGAACTGCCTGTCAAACTGAGTTGCCATCTTGAACTGCAGAGGAAGTATTCAGACTGGATTCTGGATGAACTTCCAATCGACCCAAGAAGAAGAGTAATTTTCAAAGCTGAACTCTGTATGCTTTGGGTACTTGGGATATTTTGAGGCCAAGAAGGAGTATCTTCTGCGTGAACCCTTACAATTGACCGCCTTGAGATTTGTTCATAACTATACGCATACTCTGGCCTGCATATTTTCAGATATGCGGAGAGTCATAGACCTGTAAATGTGGATGAGCGTAAAATCATAAGTTCGTAGCCTCCCGAGCGTAAAAGCTGTTGAGCATAAGAGCATCCGGGCGTAGAAACTGTAGATTTGTAGCCTCTGAAAAGAAAATCTTCCGAGCGTGAAGTTGTGGATTTGTTGCCTCTGAGCGTAAAAGCCACCGAGCGTAAAATCATAGATTTATAGCTTCTGAGCGTGAAGTCGTAGGTTTGTAGCCTCTCGAGCGTAAAAGCTACCGAGCATAAAAGCATCCGGGCGTAAAACCATAGACTTATAGCTTATGAGCGTAAAATCGTAGAGTTGTAGCTGCCGAGCGTAGAAAGCTCCTTGGCGTAAAACCACGAATCTGCTCTGCACAAAAACTTTTCGAATTTGTTGACTGTCCGCCTTCCCTGAGTAATAGGCTGACGTAGTCCCCAATCATAATCGAATATTAAATGTCGAATTTGGTTAGGGATTCGAGGAGTCCATCCGAACTCTATATATATCCCAAGGCCTCCAGAGAGAAAACTCTTCACTCGTCTTTTGCAAAAGAAAGCTTTCGTCTCTTCGAGTTCTCTCCTTCGTTTCCTCTGAGCAACCTGAGTTTTCAGCAATGGCACCAAAACCAATCTCTTCCTCTAAGGGAAAGAAGGCTGCCTCCTCTTCTCGCTCCTCTGCCCAAGCGAGAGCGACTTCCGTCGGGCAAGGCGATCTTCATTCTGAACGAAGTGTCCCGCCGAGGAGCTGTGCGCCGGGCGTTAAAGGTAAAGCTTTTGGGACGACAAGAACGAAGAAAATCCTTCGCACACGTTGTACATGAACGCGCTAGGTCATCTTCTGTGCTGATAGCCTCTTCAAGAAAGATGATGCACAGAGATATTTCATCTTTTACACCCACATTTCTAATGTGTCAGCGTAAAAACTCTATATTTTTGCAGTCTGGCGTAAAAGCTTTGACTGTCGAAACTTGGCGTATACTATAAAATTTGAGTTTTTACGCTTCTGGATGAAAATCCCGGCATAATAACTCAAGCTTTGGCAGTCTGCGTAGAACACAGACTGTCAAGTTTTTTGCGTATACTGCCAGTCTTGAATTTTACGTCTTGGAATAAGATTCCAGCGTAAAATCTCAAGTTTTTACAGTCTTGGCGTAAAGCACAGACTGTTGCCTCTTGGCATATGCTGCAAGATTGTAATGTCTAGTATAGAAACTGACGTATTTTTCTTGCACTTTGTAGTTAACTTGCATTTGTCTCCACTGGCTGAGGTGATGGGTTCCGCTGCCGGGATGCTGCATTCCAACTACTTGGAGGATTTGTCCCACGTGACATTTTCTATCTCCGGATCCCAGTATCCTGAAGGAAGGGGAATCCTGATATCGTCTCAAGGCGATAGAATGTTGTTGAACATGATCAATGGAGAGCCCCTGACGTACATACTCGGGGCCCAATATATAAAACTGGCCTTTCTCTTCGGGGATATGATTGACAAACAGTCCCAGACGAAGCCCAAGAAAGAACTCTGGGTTTTCCCTGGCGGGGGCTTGGTCATGTATCTGCCCAAGATGCTGAGAGGCTACCCTATCTCGGCATTCTTCTATGCCATACATCCCAGGAGGATATCGTGGACGCTGACTCCCGATCTTCACGGCCAGCCGGAGAAGATATTTTACCAGAAAGGATCTGACCAGGGGTCATTTGTCAGCCGCCCTTCCGGCTCTGTGATACCGTTCAGGGGATTGTATCCCGACAGTGTCCCGAGTGAAGACACTTCACTGCTCCAACCGGTCCAACTACCGACCTTCTGCAATGACTTCATGGGGCATGAAGGAGTATACCACAAGGTTAATCCTCGAACAAGTGGGTGGATCACCCCTACAAATCTTCGGTGGGCTCGTTTAGCTGACTGGGCCCTGAAGCATTTTTAGACTGAGCTGGAGAGCATTGGTATGTACGCAGCCGTGAGTACTACCAGTGTTGGGTTATCTCTCAACCCTAGCCTGTTTCTGGCTTTGATGGAGCGATACATCTCGCTTACCGGGACTTTCGCTACTCCACTGGGGGAGTTGGGACTGGCCCTCCACGAGATGGCAGAGATTTCGAGACTGCCAATGGGGGATACTCCTTATGAAGAGTATGTTCCCACAAACCGGGAGCTGGGGGATTCGGATCCTCGGGTAGTGGCAGTATACCAGGAGCTGATGTGCCACTACCTTGCTTGCACCGCCTTTTATAATGAGCCCTCTGATTTGGCTCATACCAATAAATGGGCGTCATACCTCTTCTTTCACCGGGCCAGGGCTGCTAAGCCAGAGAAGGTCTTGGATAGCAAGGATAAGCCTCTGAGCTTTCTGAGCGTGCTTAGTGCTCAGGTGGTCGATGATCTTATGGAAGACGCTGGGGCTCCAGATCAGATTCTCGACGAAGGGATAGGGAAATATCCTGTAGGCACTAAGGCCTACAGTTATCTGAGGCTTTGCCGCAGGCCTCTGTCCTAGGAAGCTCAACTGGCGGGCTTCCTCTTTATATGGCTGCGCCGACTGGTAGTACCCAGCATTGCATCTGCGGATCGCATTCACCACAATACCTTGTGGCCTGTAGTGCGTCTGGTGTTCGGGGCAAGACTGGGTTTGCTCCCTACCATGGTGTGCCGCATACAAGCTGACCTGAGGGCCATTACTGATGGGCTGCTTGCCGATGAAACTCGACGTGATAGCTTCCCTAGGGTAGAATTACCGTACCTGTATTTGATGTGATGGTTAATTCTCCATAACCCTAGGGTGATGTCTTCCGGCTCCGACAGTAGTTCGGGGGATAATTTCTTGCTGAATTACAAGAATTCCTCCTGGAACGTGACCACAGTTTTAGACTATCGGCGAGCGTTGAATTTCAGTCACAGCTGGAAGCTCTTCTGCACTGTCCCCTCTATACATATCAATCAACAGGGGCGCAGACTTCAGGACTTAGGCGACGAAAAGACCGTTCTTTCTCCTGAAGCTTTTAATTGGTTGGTCTGCATTAGACCTTCCCATTTACTGTACAGAAGTGAAGACCAATGCTTCTTGGAACCCTATCTGCCTAGTCGATTTGCCAGGCAGTTTGGGTATGACCAATTACACGTGGGCAATGTCGTCACCAGCTTCAAGTCCAGGGGTGGACTTATTGATGGAGCGAGAGGGTGGCGATACTTCATCATGGGTTGCACTGAAGCAACTTTTACGGTGTCGACGACTTCACTCTCTATGGAGCTGCGCATCCTCCACTCGTATGCCCAGTTTTATGTGGCAACCAACACCTTCCATCGCGATTTTGATATGCGTAAAAGTTTTAGGATGCCCTCCTCCAAGTCCGCATGAAGAGACGATGTCCCCTCAGTTTCCTCCGATGAGGGTGAAGATTCCGTCCATCCAGATGAACCTTTGTTGGCAGTACCGAGGGGTGAAATACCTCCGCCTGCAGGGCCTCTAGTCATCTCTGGTAAGCGAAGGGCTCATGTTCTGAAGGAGACTTCCCCTCGCAAGAAGAAGAAGAAGACGGTTAGTCGTCCTGTCAGGACTTCCCACCCTGAGGTTCCTAGGAGTGAACCTGCTATTTCCCCTGTTGGGGACGATTCTTTGATTAGAGGTTTCTCGCCTTTTAGAGAGGGAACCTCTACAGTTCCGGCTGGCGGTACCGGAGTATCTCTGCTTGAGGCTACTGTCGCTGCTACCGCTTCAGGTAGTGGTACGAGATCGCCTTCGGGGCCGAGCCGAACAAGGATATCTTTATCCAGACCAGCATCGAGAGAAACCCCTGCCGTGTCTGTAAGTACACCCGGCGAGATTCCACTTGATGAACCTCGATTGGATCTGGGTGAAGACTCGAAAGAATACCTGCCGATGTCAGTTAGCACACCCCCTTCTCCAGGTATAACAGCCCGCTTAGCATCATTAAAAAATGATTTAGCTGTACTGGCCGCAGACGCGACATATATACCATCGGCCATGGGTAAATATCGTCTTTACGCCTCTTTTAGAAAAATTAACATCATGTTGATATTAACTTTCTTTTGTCTTCTTTTCAGGGGAAGACATCTACGGGGAGGGCAGTGTTGACGCGCCTTTTGGCACTGTTTTAGCTCCTGGCGATGACATGGAGGTGCCCGACTTTGAAGAAGAAATATTTTCGGGTGCCGGCTCGCCCGAAACGGTTCCGATATCTCAAGAGGAGGATGAGCCTGTCATTGCGACAATGCCTCCTTTGAGTACGCCAGTCACTTCGTCCGTTGTTGGCGCATCTTCTTTTGTCGTACCATCTGTTGAGGCGACGACTGTGGCCACATCGTCTGCAGTCATTCCTGGAGGGAGGTTCGCCAATATTGCAGCCACTCCCAGCGTCCATTCGGATCTAGTCATGCTGACTGAGCAGTATACTGGTATCTTTTATACCACTTTGAAAATGCTGATATCAATGGTGTTGGAGAAGAACCTAGGCTTTGAGGCGCTGAGGAGGTCCTCTCAGTTTGCGATAGTGCCGATCAGAGAATTCAACGACACTGGGATAGCTGACACGCTGGAGCAGATAGTTAATGGTTTGGAGCAACCCATTAATGAATACTTGCAGCTATCTCGAGGCAACATCGACGGTCTCGTTCAAGCTAGGTATGACTCCCTGACTACAGAGCTTGCTGGGCAAATGGAAGCTCTGGACAAATCCGTCCAGGAACAGCAGCAGGAGATGGATCAGGAGCGTGCCGAACTGGAGTATGTCATTCCTCAGCTAACTCAGTGCAAAGTCGAATATGAGGAAGAGACAGTGAGGGTCCGCAGACTGAGAGATAAACTCGCTCAAACGGAGGAGAAGGCTCACTCTTTGTCGGCATCTCGAGATATGCTAAAGAATCGGATGGAGACCGCTCAACAGAATCTGACGCATACTCGGTCCAAGCTATCCGCTTTGAACAATGATGCGGCAAGGTTGGAGCGGGCTCGCACCGACGTCTTGTACTCCAGGGATGAGAGAATGGTTGCTCTGGCGCAGCAGATTCGCGACCTAACCGCTCCCCCCAAATGATGTACTTTTTGCTTTCCAATATAATTTTGCTCTTTTCGGGAATAATAAAGAGGCTTTCATTTGACTTTGTGGACCCATCATTTTGGAATATAAATGACAGGTTTGGGTGAAAGTGATATCAGAGGTAATATGGACGTGATATACTCTCGATAAGCTTCAGCTGGACATATCTATTCAGAGGTTATATGGACATGATAGAATATGCTCCAACTAAAATTTGTACACAAAACACTATCAGATGTAATATGGACGTGATAGGTCTTGAAGTTCCAAATTAGTTGAACATATCTATTCAGAGGTTATATGGATATGATAGAATACGATCCAACTAGTTTTGTTTTGGAAGTAGTATTGTCAGAATGAGATCTTCACCATACTCCATTTGAGCAAAGGAGATTAAGCATAGTACCTCTTCAGGAATTTACCGTTGATAGGAGCCATCAACAAGTCTCCATTAGGCTTAGCTAACCTGTAAGCGCCGTTTGAGAACGCCGTCTCGATCACATAAGGGCCTTGCCATTTTGGTTAGAATTTGCCCTTACTTTTGTGAGTAATAATCATTGGCCTTTTCACAGCTAAAACTAGCTCGCCAACTTTGAACACTCTTTTTTTCACTTTCTGATTAAAAGTTTTGGAAATGCGTGCCTGGTAGAGCGCGATGCGCTGTTGAGCTTGGAGGCGTTTCTCGTCTAATCCTTCTAGCTCTTGAAGCCTTAATAGCTCATTCTTTTCTTGAGTCAACTCATTAGCCACTGCTATCCTGAGTGACGGAATTTAGACCTCGATGGGGAGAACTGCTTCGCTCCCGTAGACCAATGAGAATGGGATACAACCTGTCGGTGCTCGTACCGTTGTGCGGTATGCGCAGAGATATTCTCCTAGCTTCTCATTCCAATCTCTCTTGTTCGAAGAGACAAACTTCTTCAAGAGGTTGATAATGGTTTTGTTGAAAGCTTCCGCCAAACCATTAGTAGCAGGATTATATGTCGTAGAGGCCACATTTTGTATCCGATTTTTATCGCAAAATCGATGAAACGCTTGGCTGATGAACTGAGGCTCATTGTCATAAATTATCCTCTGGGGGATCCCAAAGCGATAAATGACATGATGCTTGATGAAGCTGATCACATTAGATGTCTTCACCTCAGCAAGAGGGATCGCCTCTGCCCATTTGGAGAAATAATCTGTGATGGCCAGTATGAATCGGTAACCTCTGGAAGAAGACGGGTGAATAGGACCAACGATATCCATGCCCCATGCTTCGAAAGGCCAGGATGCAACCATAGGATATAGGTGCTTAGAAGGTTGATGTATAAAGTCTGCATGAACCTGACAGGCTTTACATCGTCTTGCATAGTTTATTGCATCTGTGATCATTGTAATCCCCCTGATTTTTCAAAAAAAAATTTAATTTGGATTTTTCACAATTTTCTGGAATTTTCCGGGATTTTTCTGTAATTAAAACCTAGGCTTTATGTAATTAAATGATTTTTAATTCCTGTTAATTAATATTAAAATATTATGGAAATAATATTTTATGGTGTAAAATGGAAAACCGAGCACGGGATAATTTTCGGTGAATTTATTGGACTCCGGAAACCCGTTTAAAGCCCTAAAAACTATTTATAAAATAAACCAATTTAAACCCTGAAATAAACCGGATTTATTTCCAAAATAAACCAAACCGAACCCAGCCGCTGACCCAAACCAAACCGATTTCTTAGTGGGTCGGGTCGGGTCGGATCTGAATCGAACCCGACCTGAAACCCGTTAACCCACTCAGAAACCCTAATCCTATCCGGCCTCGACTCCGCGGCGGCGCAGCCTATAAAGTCGCCTCGACTTCTGTGCCCCGCCGCCGCAACCTAGAATCTCCTCCCAGCGTCGACGAACGCTGCCTGAACCCTAGTCTGACAGCCAACTCCGACTTCGCCATCACCCCAGCGACCGGACACCCTACCAGAGGCCTCTGTACGACTCCCTGCCGCCGGCGTAGCCACCGACCCCATCAACCCAGTCTCCTCCTCCCTCTCCTTCTTTCTCCTTCCCCCGCGGCGCTCGACCTCGCCCCTCTCCTCCGCTCAGTCCCGCTCGTCATCACCCGATCATCGACCGCCTTCCTCCGCCCAGCCTCCATCGTCGTCCCCGAAACCCTAACTCCCCGCTGCCCTCCGCCGCGAGCCACCTCCACACTCTCCTCGACTGCCCATCGCCACCTAGCCGGCCAACCCCGCTCCCTCTTCCACCTCCTCCGTCGGATCTCCCCAACCCTAGCCACCGGCAGCCGCAGACGAGCCTCCGCCCGAGCCGCTGTCCTCCGGCGAATCCCCAGTCCCAGCTGCTGTGATCGAAACCCTAACCCTAACCCTAGAACCTAAACGCGACACAGGACACGCAGTACAGGACACGGACACGACTCGGACACGTGAGAAACGGTCTTCGCGGAGCCCTGTTCAGGTACTCGTAACTTTCTGCTCGTAACCCCATTTTCTATTCCGTCAGTTGCGTCGCGTAGACTGTATGACCCTCTCGGTGCCCATGCAACCCGCTCGGTGCATCGCGCCCTGTGGTGATCGCACACCGCGATCCAAAAACAGGAAAATCAACACCCCGTTTCACCCCGGAACTGAGTGCGCCCCGCCAAATGGGACGACTTGGTCGTACGCGGTCTTTACCGAAACGTGCGCGACGTTGATACGGACGTGTAGGATTTCGCAGAAGTTGATTTGGATGTGCGTGCACACCGGAATCAACGCGTATCCGCCGACACCGCCCCGTATCCGTCGATTCTGGAATACGCTGTAACTTTGTGTACACACGTCGGATCGAGACGAAATTTGCGCCATCGGACTCATAGCGATACGCTGGTCCTGTGACTCAAGTTTGGTTCGATTCTGAGAACGTTGACGAAATCGCGTGTCGTGGGCCCCACAAGTCCCGCTCGACGGACAATTTTGTGATCGGCTCATCGGAATTCAATTCTGAAAGTTCCGTTGGGTTCGTATCAGCATTTTTGACCTGTTAACACTGAGTTTGGTGAATTTGGAGACCTTTGACCCTGACACGCTTTTCGGTGCAAAGTGGCCCACATATGGACCCCGCTTTGGCCCGAAAATGTCATTTTTGCCCTTGTGTCCAAATTGGACTTAAGGACAGACGTTTCTAGCTATTTGATATTTTTTGAATCTAATGGTGATGTTTATTTCAGCAACCGGAGTAGTACCTGCAGATCCCACTGAGACCAGAGCTACAGTTGGAGCCAGGACCCCAGGCAAGTGTACCTTGCCAAACTTTGCAGTCTTGTTACATATTCTCTTTGATTCTTTTACATTGTTGTGCATGCTTAACCTAAGACCGTGTGACGTACTTAGCGTCCGATTATTAGTCGGGTGCCAACACCGCACGCGGTGTTGGGTACGGTCATCTAGAGATGGACATTCGTGACACTATATATTCTCGTACTTGTCTTACCAAGTACGCTTGACCCAGGACACTTGACACTATTCATGAGACAGGATTTTTCCGAGATATTCGTGGGGATTCTGTATAGGATACAGGACTTGGACATTATATTCTTAGATATAGTATACTTGTTGCATTAGTCTTGATCCTACGTGTCATGGACATGAGACGTGAGATTTCATTGGGTGGGGAGAGTATTACCATATGAAGGGCTGATTATATCATATATTGACATCTGGATGTGTCTTAGTCTCTGACACAGAGCTATGGCACCAGTTCTGGCCCTTCGAGAAAATACTGCTATTGGGTTCTCCGACACTGATCCTGTAGCAGTCTCAGCCCGAGTATGGAATAATGTTCTCATTTGCATATCACTAGATGGTTATTTATTCACCCTATTATTCATTTATTGCTGCACTGCATTTATTTTGGCTTGTATTTTCTGTACCTTGCTGTCCCCTGAGGACCTGGATCCGGATTATGTCCCCAGATATTGCAGACGAGATCTATCCCGAGGTTTACGGGACCGGAGCATTGGCATTAGCAGGAGCAGGTGCCTACATTGGAGCAGAACCAGGATCTGAGGACGAGATCGTACCAGAGGACTTCTCTTGAGTATTGGCTTGAGATACTCATTTATTCAGTTTATAGTTATTTCATTTCCAGTCTATTTTATTGATGTACCAGACTTGTACTCGGATTGTTCTCCGAGACACTTTTATTGAGACTTGTTAGTCATTTATTTATTTCATTCTGTCATTTGATCTGTGATTATTTGTTGTGGATGAGATTAGTATAGACTGTGACTGGTACCACTAGATCTACTTATTATTATAGTACAGCTTAAGTATGCCCTGATGGATCCATTAAATTGGGTTGTCCATCGGTGCGTACTGCTGGCCATTATCACGCGTCCGGTCCCTCGGTATTTTGGGACTGGGGCGTGACAATCATAGTGGGCCAGTAATAGCCCATCCTTCTGATACGATCCTGTAGCTTAGGACCGGGTTGATGCGCTCCGTACACGCCGTCGTGAGCTTCACGGATAATCCGCTGTGTCTCGTCATCGAAGAGACATCTCAATAGCAGTCCGGCGTAGGTCCGGCGATATAGACACTGTGAAGACGCATCAAAATAGAAGCGTAATGATCGTCTTTTAACGGATACTGCTTCTTTAGGGTCCTCCGGCAAGATTCTGTATGCCACAAAATCTATAAAGGGACTTCTCCAGTCTCTCTTGGGAGGATCTATGTTCACAGCGTAGCTGCGTTCTATGTAAAAATTATTTTTCACACAGAACAAATCTCTGTTAAGAAGGATCACCGAATTTTGCCTTCTTATAGGAATAGCTAAATCTGCAGCTAGACTGGCTAGGGCATCAGCTTCCAGATTCTGAGATCGAGGCACATGTTCTAGGAAGAAGCCTTTGAATGTCATGGGTATCTCGACCGTCGCTCGGTGATAGGGGAGGAGGTCTGGATTCCGAACTTCATATATTCCTCTGACTTGATTGACGATTAGTAGAGAATCACCGAAAGCTTCCAGAGATTCGACGCCCAATTCTTTAGCGACTTGGAGCCCGATTAGTAGAGCGTTATACTCTGCCACATTATTGGAACAGGGCTCGCTAAAAGAATATGCTCGATAGATGACGAGTTTATCAGGAGTAACCAGGATAATTCTTACTCCTGAAACCATGTTTCCCCTGGGACCAATCCTGGAGGCACCATCGAAGAAGAGTTGCCATACATCACTTTCCATTGCGGAATTACATCCTGCAACTTTATCGGGAATGTCCTCGTATAGTTTGGAGGTCTCCGGGATCGGGTGAGCAGCTAGAAAATCAGCCAATGCTTGGCCTTTGATGGACTTCTGAGGGACACATACCATGTCATACGGTGTTAATAATATCGCCCAAGTCGCGAGTCGGGAATTAAGAACACTTGGCTTGTTCATCAATACCCGAAGAGGATTGATCCTAGAGATGATATGAATAGTCTGGCCTGTGACATAGTGTCGCGTCTTCTGGATAGCGAACATCAGAGCCAAGCATTCTTTCTCCACTGGATTGTACCGGTGTTCAGCTCCGACCATCATCCTGCTTAGGTAGTAGATAGCCTGTTCATGACCCACATCGTTCTTATATGCGAGAAGAGCTCCCAGAGAATGATCTATCGCTCGAACATATAGCAAGAATGGTCTTCCTATGACGGGAGGCACCGAAACTGGAGGATTAGTGAGGTAGCGTTTGATATCATTAAACGCTTGCTGACATCTTCTTGACTTGCTCCATAGTCCTTGAGGTAAGCTTTCCCTGAATGGGTTCCAGTAGCCAAAACCTCGTCTTCTGATGCCGAGTGTACCGTAACCATGTGACATGGTTTACGTTTCGAGTTCTTCTTAGACTTAGCCTTAGCAGCTTGAGTCTCTTCCTCGATTTCTGACACCAGGTCTGGATGAACCCATATAATCTCGTCTCGCTGGGTAGTTAGGGGTACCAGGTCATGATTTTGACCCCTAGCTGGAGGGAGATTAACGATGTTCATCGTTGTCCGGGAAATAGGTGTAACACCGTCCGGGACTTCTTGGGGAGACAGATTGCCAAATTGCAGAGAGATCATGTTGGCTGTGACCGTCTTCTCGCTGTTGCGCAGAGTGATGGCCTTAGCATCGATCAGCTCCTGGATCTTCCTCTTCAGTACATAACACACTTTTGTAGTGTGGTGTATGTATCTATAGAAGATGCAGTACTTGGGGTTATTAGTACTGCCGACTTCATTGGGCCGCTTCACCTCAGGGAGGGTGATCTTGCCGCTGTTGACGAGACACTCGAATATGCTCGAAATATTATCGTCATCAAATGAGTACACTTCAATGGGCCTAGAAGTCCCAAGTTTCGTTTGTGTGGTTGCCGCAGTCTTTTGTCTGTACGTATTAATTGCCAGTGCTTCTCTTCCTTTGGCACCACGAGGATGGTCGTTGTTGGAGGATGACCTCTTGTCTTTATCGGAGGCAGAGATCATAATGCCATTATCACGCGCCTTCTGACTGTTGTCTTCAGCGGCCACCGCTGAGATGATGAACGAGGGCCAATCATGGAACTGATATGGTCCTGTGAACACCGAGATCACGGAAAGAAGGTTATTCCTGTAAATGTCCACCAATGTCGAGTTTGGAACTCCGGGAGGCATTTGCAAAGTGGCTTGACGAAAACGTTCGATGAAAGTACGAACGTCCTCTTTTTTCTTCTGCTTCACTTCGATGAGAGAGGACATAGACATGTCCATCCCTCCCTCGTAGAATCGTACGAAGAATAAAGTCTTGAAGTCTTCAAAGGAAGTAATGCAATTGTCCGCCAGGCTACGGTACCACTAATAAGCCACCCCCGAGAGACAGTCCTTGAACACCCGAGTGAGGAGGGCGTCATTCCCTTGCAATAACACCGTCATCATACTGAAGTAGTTCATGTACTGACTTGGTGATGTTTTTTCCTCAAACAAAGCCATAGTCTGTGGTTTGTATTTGGGAGGGAAAGGGACCTCATCCCAGATAGCTGGGTAAGGTTGGTTGATTCCCAATTTTTTGAGCTGATCTTTGTGCTTCAAGGCGTCAAATTGGGCTTTCAACTCCCATACTGCCTGCATCGGATTTTTAACCGGTAGTGGGACCACGGAGTGATGAAGGATCGGTTGTACTGCAACTCCAACGGGAGGTAATACATTGTCCGAGTGAGGAAGCGGAGGAGCTGCTGACTCCTGATCTAGAGCAGGCTCTTGATTCGCGTTGGATGGTGGTAAGTCCACCCCCACACGTATCTGAGTTGGAGGGACCGATGCTTGAGCTATAGCAGCTGTGTGTTGAGTCAGCATCATCTGGTACATGTTCTCCATCATGGATTGCATCTCTTTTAGAGATGTCTCTAGTACAGCAACGCGTTGCTCAGTGCTCCCGGATGGGGAAGCTTTCTCGCGTTCATCTCCAATGGCATAAACTCCCATCTCCCTGGGATTAGTATAGGTCTCTGTATAAGTTGACTCTATACTTTCAACATCTGATTCGGGAAACTGGCGACCCCCAGCATCGGAATCAGAAGAGTACGAAGCCGGTTGTCGCGACCTCGAACGGGTGTTTCGGAACACCCCAGCTTCAGCGTTCTTAAGGAGCTTGTCGAATCTCCTTTGGCTTGGACGTCTTGAGTTTGACCTTCCTCTAGGTACGTGTGAAGCCATGTTCACTGATGCATGTGTGGGCTCTTCTTCCTGGAAAGACGAAGAGTAGTTCAACCGATCAAAAATCGACCATTTTGCTTCAGGACCGCAATAATTAACTACAATCCTATGGCTATTACAATAGTGCTCCCTAGGAGGCGTAATAGACATGCTGGAAGATCCCCTATCCTTGCGCTTTTGGATCAGATACTCACGCAGGTCGGGAAGATTTACAGAAGAAGAAGAAGAAGATGGCTTGTTCCTTCTGTTCACGTCAGTGGGCATGTGGATGTTGGGAACCATAGTCCTCCCTGTGCCACCCGTATACAACAGGTTAGCCATATGGGTAGCGGATGATCTCCGAGGAGAGTGTCTTTTCACAAACTGAGCCTGCTTTACACTGAGGGGCCCCACCTGGCATAATTTGGAGCTCTGTTCAGGCTGGCGTAAAGCTGAGGAGGTCCTCAGTCGGCCATCAGCTCCTCGCGTAATCTGGAGGGCGGGCAGATTCTTCCCTTGCTGGCGTAAAGGCCAAGAAGTCGAGCAGTCCTCTACTTGCTTTCCTTTGCGTAGATTGCAGGGATCATCTGCTTTTCCGCGGAGGGTAGATGCATCTTTACGCGCGGAGCGCGTTTGGAATTTTTGATTTGGCGCTAAGGCATTGTCAAAAATTTTGTCTGCCACGTCATCGACGGGAGACTGAATTTTACGTGCAGAGCGCGGAATAGACTTCTGGACTAGCGCTGAGGCATTGTCCGAAGTTTTGTCTACCACGTCATAGACGAGAGACAGAGTTTTACGCGTAGAGCGCAGAATAGACTTCTGGACTAGCGCTGAGACATTGTCCGAAGTTTTGTCTACCACGTTACAGACGGAAGACAGAGTTTTACGCGCGGAGCGCGAAGGTTGTGCAGCTACAACCTGGCTGGTCGGAGAGATCGGAGAGATCGGAGAGTCGACAGGAATGGTAGGGGATGTCTTGGGCATCCAGACCTTACGCAGCTTCCTGTTGTCTTATACAGAGAGAGAGTGAGAGCTACCCCCTGCTCGAAGCATATCTTCGTAGGCAAACTGGTCGAACTGGACGACCAGGGTCTTCTTCATGGATCCTACGGATACCGCATCATGTTAAGCAATAGCTTTCTCATCAGAAGAGAAAGACGTCCCCAACAGAGTCGCCATCTTGTGTTTGATAATAAACGAAAGAAAAAAAATAAGGTTTATACGAAACCCGCTCTTTGGTTTACAAACAAGAAGTACAATTAATCCTATACGAGGATGTCAAGTACAATTTTTTAATCTGGGTAAATATTGCTATAAGAGTCTGATCTACGGTCGATCACTTTGTCCCTTGGACCACACGATGATAAAGAAGTGCCGTAGAAGACAAAAAAGCTTCGAAGGTTGCAAAGGAGAGTGGATGCTCGATGCCAAAGTCGTCGATCACTACTCTTTGCCTGAGCTCTGGATTCTTCTCTCTCAAAGACTTTTTGACTCTCGTTTTTCTCCTTTTTTTGTGACGCTGGACCTCTGTCAATAGAGGTCTCTATTTATAGGGTTTTAGTGACAGTGACCATCCAGTCGACGTAGAAGCCGAGCAGTGGAGAGTATGGCACTTTTTATGCAACGGTTATAATAACTGTTACCCACATATAAATGATCTTCTGAATGAGCATGTGACACATGTCCCATTAAGGGATAATGCGTATAACGGCTGCGAAGATCACGGCATAAAAGCCACGTATGTAGTTATCCCTCGCGTAGAAAAGGTTGGCGTAGAAGCCAATGACTGTCACCATGGCATAGAAGCCAAATAGTTATCAAACTAGTGTAGAGGCCGGGTAGGCATAGAAACCGAGCAGGCATAGAAGCCGAGTAGGCATAGAAGCCGAGTAGGCGTAGAAGCCGGATGCTGCATAGACAGGTAGCTAGCGTAGAAGATAGCTGATCCTCCTTCCTTGACTGAGGCCTTGAGCGAATTCTGGACCAAATAGCCTTAATACGCACTAATGCAAATATAGCCTGAGTTGGCGTATTTCAAGGAGATAGCGTACAGCGTACTCCCATAGCTGAAAATAGCCTGATGGCGTAATATGCCAAAGTGATGATTATGGCTTTTGGAGATGTAATCAAATCTCTTGCATTAAATACAGAGATCTGCCCCCATCCTGCACATTAAATGCAGAGGCGTGCCTCGAAGACCTGTCACCATTCCGCGCATTAAATGCAGAGGCGTGCCTCGAAGACCTATCACCATGCTGCGCATTAAATGTAGATGCGTGCCTCGAGCCCTGTACGAAGAGAAGCTTTTGACGTGGCAGCCTGTTTGTCTTCTGTGGAGCGTAAAAAGCTTACGTCTGCCTGTGTAAAACTAGGTAGCATATTTTCTTGTATGCGTAAAAGCAGTTTACGCCAGGGAAATGTCACTAAACGACAGTCTGGGTCACTGTGCCGCGCCATCATTACAACCATCGTCTGGATAGTCGTGCAGTACTCTTTGTCAGGAGTCAGACGTCAGGTTCACTGCATGATTTGACCGGTTTATTTTGAGGAATATGAAGCGTTCCTCGTACACTTTAATGCTGCATTAAAAGCGGATGAGTTTTACGCCATAAAGGCGATACAGCACCCTTTTTACGCTGAAGCAGCCTGGACATACTGCATTACGCGGATAGTCCTTGAGATTATATTTTACGCTGTGCTTAGCGAGAAAGCTCTGTTGTACGCCGATGGCTCCGAAGTTATATTTTATGCTGCCCAGCACCAAAAATGTTGCGTATAACTCTTCAGCATATTTTTTATGCTTCTACACACACAATGACATCAACTGTGCTTCCATTTGCACATTGAAGGCCATGTGCATGCCTGGTTTTGGTATATGTATCTTGGTTGTCTACAAGTTTTCCCTCAAGAGACGGCACGTATCTCTTTCTATACACTATAGGTGAGTTCTTAAAGAGTCATTGGCATGAAGCATTGTGCTTCCTTGCAGTGCTACACCGCTATGACATGGCCTTCTACAGAGGTTGACTCCCTCATGTGGTGTCATCCACTGTAGCATGAGGTTCACTCCCTCTTTGTACTGCCAAACTACCCAGCACGAAGTTTTGCGCTTTCTTGCGGTATTACGCCACTGTGACATGACTTTCCGCCGAGGATTTATATTTCTTACCTCTGTGGTGTCACATCACTATAACATGAGGTCATCGACCTCTCTGTAGTGCTGTCTACCACTCTTTATTCTACAGCATTAGGCCTTCTGCCTATGCGCGGTGCTACGCCGTTGTGACATGACTTAATGCCGAGGATTTACATCTTTACCTTTGTGGTGTCACACCACTGTAGCATGGGATACAAGTCCCTTGTAGTGTTGAAACTACGAGCTTCCTGTAAAGCACACCGGGCATTCACTCTGTCCGAGTACTCATTAAGGCGTCAAAGACATCCTTCCACAGGAAATTGTTCTTCATAAAGAATATGAAGTAGACAACAGTGGTTCTGGGTCTGTAACCCCTTAATGTCCCAAAAGCGAGATGCCTAGTAGATTTCTCTTGAACTAATAGCATACAACTTTATGGTAGAATTATATAGACACAATATCAGAATATCTTCAAGTCCATTTTGGTTGTTGTGTCATCGACCATGGCGCTTGAGACCCTTGGTGAATGGGTCCTCCAGGTTCTCCTGACTGCGAACATCAATTACGGCAATGACTCCAGTCTTAATCAGATCATTCACTGCCCTGTGTCTCAACCACACAGTCCTCTTCTTACCATTGATGAGGTCATTTGATGTTACTGTTGCAGTCGCTTGGTTTTTGTAGTATATCGGTACTGCTGAAATCTGTACACCAACCAATGGAAGATCATACATGAGTTCCGAAGCCACTCTGCTTCATCCGTTGTAGCAGCCAGTGCATAAAACTCAGATTCTATCGAGGAATGAGAGAGCATAGTCTGCTTCTTCGACTTCCATGATATAGCAGCTCCACCCATGGAAAAGACGTAACCTCTAGTAGACCTTTCGCTCTCTACTTCTGAACACCAGCTTGCATCACTGAAGCCTTCCACTACTGTCGGATACCCGCTGTAGTACAGTGCATACTTCTGATTCCTCCAGAGATATCTTATCACTCTCTTCACAGCCTTTCAGTGCTCCACACCTGGGTTGCTCGTGAATCGACTCAGCATTCCCATGGCAAAAGCTATGTCAGGCCTTGTGGCAGTTGTTGCATACATCAAACTCCCAATGACGTTTGAATACTCCAGCTGCCTGACGCTTTTTCTAGGATTTTGCTTTAGCTTCTTGTCACACATGTACGGAGTATCGATCCTGGAAGGTCCTGATATCCATAGCGTGTGAGCATCTTCTCAATATAGTGAGACTGTGACAACGACACTCCAGTGTCCGTCCGGATGATCTTTATCCCAAGGATAACATCAGTTTTCCCTAAGTCCTTTATACTGAACTTGGATGAGAGAAACTTCTTTGTCTCAGTGACTCGTGCTAAATTCGTGCCTAGGATCAGCATGTCGTCTACGTAAATACAAACGATGACCCACCTTTCGTCGGTAAACTTAGTGTAAACGCACTTGTCCATTTCACTGACCCTGTAGCCGTTTGATCTTATGACTTTATTAAACTTCTTGTGACACATCTTGGGAGCTTGCTTCAGACCGTATAATAATTTTACCAACTTGCAGACTTTGTCTTCAATCCCTATGATGACAAATCATTCTGGTTGTTATATATAAATCTCTTCGATCAATTCTTTATTCAGAAATAATGTCTTAATATCCATCTGAAGAATGACTAGCTTGTGTATTGCACTTAGAGCAATTAACATCCTGATGGTCGTCATTCGTGCTACTGGAGCATATGTGTCAAAGTAGTCGATCCCCTGCTTTTGAGAAAATCCTTTAGGAACCAGTCTTGCCTTGAACTTGTCAACAGTTCTATCGGCCTTCATCTTCTTTTTGAAGATCTACTTGCATCCAATTGGTTTAGCTCCTTCCGGCAGATCGACCAACACCCAAGTGTTGTTGGAGGTTATTGAGTTATACTCATCATTGATAGCCTTCCTCCAGAAGACAGCGTCTCTGGTCTTCATCGTCTCATCATAGGTAGCAGATCTGCTTCTACATGATAGGTGACAAAATCTTCTCCGAAGTCTTTCTGTCTTCTCACCCGTTTAGTTCTCGGTTCTGCGAGTTCTGGTTCGAATGTTGTCTCTGGAATGACAACTTCTTCATGTACTACATCTTCTTTTGAAGCTTCATCTTCCTGTGCACCCACACTATTCTCCGGAATATCCGCGATAATAATGTTCTTGGGCCTTGCAAATTTATCTTCAAAGAATTCTGTGTCGCGAGATTCAATAATATGATTTGATTATATATCAAGAAACCTTCGAGCATCACTCTTCTCAGCATAACCCAAGAAGATGTTCTTCGTTGTCCTCGTACCCAGTTTCTGAATCTTCAAGTCCGGGAGTTTTACATATGCCAAATACCCCCACACTTGAATAACATTCAAGTTGGGTCTAACTTTGAACCAGAGTTCATAAGGAGTGACATCGAATGTTGCATACGGCACTCTGTTCAGGATAAACGTAGTCGTTAACGCAGCTTCTCCCCAGAAGCAGTTTAGAATACAGAGTAGTCGTCTGATTGACAATTCCATGTTCTTTGCAGAACGATATGAATTCAATAGACCTATACTCTCCGCCTCGATCACTTCTAAGTCTTTTAAGTTGTTGCCCTGTCTGACATTCAGCTTCAGCCCTGAACTCTTTAAACTTTTTAAGTTCTTCGTCCTTTGACTTGAGCAGATAGACGAATGCATACTTCGAGTAGTCGTCGATGAATGTAATGAAATACTTTATCTTGGCCTTTGTGGAGAACTGTTTAAAGTCACAAATATTTGAGTGCACCAATTCCAGAAGATCTGTGCTTCGATTAACCCATTTAAACAACTTTTTGGTGATCTTTGTCTGCGCACAGACCTCACACTTCTCCACCTTCTTATCCCAACATTTGGAGATAAGTCCTAGACTAGACATCTTGTTTATTCTTTAATAATGAACATGTCCTAGTCTATTGTGCCATAACTCAAGAGAATAACCAAAAGAAGCGACTACATTTATCATTGTAGCATGAGTTACAAGTTAAAGTTTAAACATCCCTTCGGTACAGAAAGCTTTTTCGAAGTATGTTCCTTTGAAAGACATCACCATCTGTCCAGCATTAACGTCCATCCTCAAGCCTACGTCGCAAAGCATACTTTCTGAGACCAGATTCTTGGCTATCATTGGTACATGCTTCACATCCTGAAGCGTCAGAGACTTCTCCGAACTCAGGTTCAGTACCACCATTCCGGTCCCTAGTACTTCAGCTTGTGCCTGGTTCGCCACCATAACCTTCTCAGATATAGGCTTGTAGGTGGTGAACAACTCCTTCTTTGAGCAAATATGGCAGGATGTGCTAGTGTCCACCCACTAGTCAGAGTCGACACCAGTCATGATAACCTGTGCAATCATAGCAACCTTGTTAGGCTCACCTTGCTCTGTCTGTTTGGGCTTGGATCTGCAGTCACTCCGGTAGTGGCCCTTTTTGCCACAATTGAAGCAAGTCACTTCAGACTTGGGCTTTGGCTTCGGCTTGAACGAAGTCAACTTTACCTTCAGATGGTTGAAGTCCTTATTTTTCTTGTTGTGATAAGCCTTCTGCTTTCCCTTGGAATCACCAGCATGCACCAAGTTGGCCTTTGCCAACTGTTTGTGTAACGACCCATTCCGCTTAAACGGACAACTGATTCAAACGACAAAAGTTTAACGATCCGACCCGCTTTGCTCAGCGAGAAGACTCGTTTGAGCCAAAGGATTTTCTGACTTGGCCCTTCAGGAGTTTCGGCTTAGGCTTTCAGAGGCTCGCTCGGAGTATCGCTCGACCGAGGTGAATCATCGCTAAGGTGGGTGGCTACGATGAACTTGTCTTTGCTTAGCCAGCACACTTAAAATATGGACGATATATGCTAGTCGCTAGGTGTATCACCTCCTACATGCTAATAAAGAATACAACGCACCTAGCTAAAGAAATAATCTCAACTTGTATTGCTTGTGTTAGAACATGGAAATGGAAACTTTGCTTATAATTGGACCCTTGCATGCTATCTTTGCCTTGTGCAACTAGACCCCGCTATGCCTCGAGTAGAACTATATATATACTCTTCGTAGTGCACTGTTCACTCGGTTACAATGCACGTCCCTAGAGTATGTCGCTCGGTATGTCCCTTTGCGATTTTACTCCTCGCTTTACACATAGGCCCGAGCCAAACGTAAATGCTTATATTTTCTTATGAATGTAATGCTTGCCTGCTTATATGATAACTTGTACTCGTTTCCTAGATTCAATGCTTGTCACATAATTGCATGCCAATATCAAGTAAATGCTATCTTGCCTTGCATTCATCCAAACCACCGGAAGACTATCTAATAGTCGTTCCGTGCAAGTATAAACATTGAAAGTATTCGGGACCGTTAGGTCAACAAGGCATTTTTTGAACTAGGGAACTGCATCAATGGATAGTTAAGCAAGATAACATAACATCACTTGAGAAAAATTGATACTCGTCTTGTACTCAATCTAACGGCTTAGGGAGACTATGCAAAGACAGATCATGCTATGTGATTGTCTCATGCTCGTATTGCCTTAGATTACATCAAGTCAAGTGAACACTGAACAAGAATCATGTCAAGTAAAGCAAGAAATCATAGCTCGTGGAGCATACTCGTTCTGAACAAAATTGAGTTATCCTGTGAATCTGAAACCCAAGACTTGCATATCACAGACAACTTGTGCACAAGGGGGATTATAGCATCCCATTCCGCGGACGGTCTCGGGGCACTGGGACCGATCCGGTCTAGACGGACTCAATGTTGTTCTCTTCCTTGTTTATAGGGACGGTGCACAATGCCCATGTTATTTTATGTTCGCACCATTCTTATCCCCATACTCATTGAAGAGGCATCTCTAATTGTTCGACGGAATGGCCTGCGATGCCCTGTTTAAGCGTTACTCATATTCCGCTAGTGAGACATCGTCCATCATGGTCATGCCAGTGACCCTCTATATAGATAAGTCATCCTCGCTTAGCAGCAATCCGCGTGCGAGTCATTGCATCGCATTCAATAAACTGAAACACTTGAACATCCTCTACAACACTTCTGGATAACCTGTATGCTCGTGCACCCAAAATAGAATCTCGTCCACAATACTTGTGTTTGCATATGCTATTGCCCTGGATTCATTATATATATATATATATATATATATATATATATATATATATATATATATATATATATATATATATATATATATCGTGTTTGAATTATAACTTGGTTTTCCTTGGACAGGGAAGGACAAATGGTAAGTTGGCAAGTCTCGCCGTGTTTTCTCTTATAATGCACGACCCACTACTACACGAGATAGGCTATTCAACATTGCCATAAAACTGATTCTAAGACAAGATTAAAAAGATAACTTAATAGATGGTGCACGAAACCTATATAACGTGTTTGGATTTGTCGAGGGGGCGAGAAGCCTCCCCACCAGTGCATTCATGTACCGATAACCCACCAGATTGCTTGCAGGGTGCAGGAGAACCTCGTTCGGTGCGGATGCCTCCTTCATGCGTGCTAAGGCGTGGAGTTCACTCTGGAGCCTTGGAATGTTGCGATCCAAAACTGATGCACATATACAAGATATAATGTTGGAACATCGACTATGTATCATTCCACAAATGTAGCTACTTGGCACGCTTTTACTGTTTCAGAGAGAGAGGCTTAAGTGACTTATAATCTCGGCCTAGCGCCGCTGTAACACTTGTTCATAACAATAAATAGTTTATTTTACTTCTATACTTGTGTTATTCAATGCTTCCGCTATTAACGACTCTGTAAACTTGTTACCAATCGCCTATGTGTTTATAATTCTATTACACTCGGACAATCTGTGCGACTGTGTGGCTTAGACCTCTTACTGTGTAAACTTCCTCGACCAGATTTCAGTATTTTAAAATTATTTTTAGCTAAATAGAATTATTGCAACTTTTTAAATTTATTTTGTTTACATATCCTATTGATTTGTGCACCTGTCCATTACCCAATTAATTTGAGCATTACACTAGCTGTTATTCCCAAACAAAGTTCACATACCTGCCCTAGACATGTTAGACTATTTTCTTAATTTTTGTGCAACTCCCAGATGCTTTATTTTGAGCCTCGTTTGAGACGCACAAATATCGTTACAAACATCCATATTTATTTTCTATTTTATTTCATGCTCTTTACCCATCTCTATATCCCTAGAGATTTGAGGCCCAACCTGTACCAGTTTTGCCCAAACAAAAATACGATAATATTCTACTTTGAATATACTATAATTAGTATATTGACACCGTAGTAAAATTATGGCCCTACCTGCCTCTAAATAATTAGAGAACACCGTGCCCGTATCACCCAAAGAACCAGGCCCTACCCCTGCCCAGACTCACCCCCACCCCCTTAGGACCCTCCCACAGCTTTTCCCTCTCAATTCTGAGCATTTTAGCATTTTTAGGAACCAGGTAATTTTTCAGATAAATTGCGTAATTGCACAATTTCCCTATTTTGGGACCTTTATGCAATTTATGAATTTACAGGGGGTTTTCTACAAAATTCCATGTAAGGTGTCAACACCTCATTGGCCGGTGATCGTAGACCGTCCATTTGGCGTGGGACCCACCTGAAAATATCAGAGAAATATCCTAAATATCAAAATTACCTAAATACCCTCACTTTTCATCATAATTACCAAAATGCCATCAAAACCTAACTCTATATATACCCTAGCCCCCCCCCCCTCAACCCAAACGCATCCCACACCACCCTCCGGCCACCCCCGCCCACCGGACCACCGCCGACCCCTTCGCCACCTCCCCGGCCTCCCCTCCGACCACTACACCCCGCCCTAGCCACCGCCACCCGCCGCCAGCCTCGGCCACACCACCATCACCAACAACAACAACATCACCACCCCCACCACCCGACGCCCTCAACCGCCACCACCCGCCGTCGTGGACCACCGCCACCACCCCCATCCGCTTCGTCACCCTCCCCTCTACCGGACCACCCTACCCCCACCGCCCCACGACCACCGCACCACCACCAACACCGCCCGCAGAACCGACCCGCTTCCCCTCGACCATGACTCGAGCCCTCCCCCGACCTCCCTAATCTCCACCTCCGGCCGCCACTGACCACCGCCACCACCACCGACCCCTTCGCCGCCCCCTCCTCCGCCACCCTGACCGCCTGCACCGCCGCCTCCGCCACCGCCTGCGCCGCGGCAGCTGCTGCAAGTCGCTGCTGTTGCTGTTGCTGTTAACTGCGGCTGCTACTGCAGCCGTCGTCCCGGCCAGCCGCCTGCCGGACCGCCACCGTCCTCCCGCCGGCGACGAGGCCTGGGCCCCCCCTCCACGTGGCAGGTATAAAAATACCCCCCTTAAATACGTATATATATACACATGTATGTATATAGCTATATATATATGTATATTAATATATATTTATATATATATAATATAATATATTATTATATGTAATATTTATTATATATAATTATATTTATACAGTATGTATACAGTATATATAATATCTTTATAAATTTTATAATATGTATATTTTATGTATATATATATATATATATATATATATATATATATATATATATATATATATATATATATATATGTATGTATGTATATATATGTATGTATATCTATATATAATTATATTGTATATATATATTTATGTCTATTATATATTTATTATTATTATATTTACAGTAAATAAATATATACAGTATATATAATATAATATTATATATATATATATATATATATATATATATATATATATATATATATATATATATATTTTTTTTTTTTTTTTTTGGTTTCTCTTTTTATATATATATATAATTATATCTATATATTTATGTACTTTGTATATATAAATATATTGTAATAATTAGTATATGTATATATATATATATATATATATATATATGCAATTTATTTATTTATTTATATATATATATATATATATATGTATATACATATATATTTATGCATATAGTTAAATATATGATTATATATGCTATATTATTATATATATTATTATTACTTAAGTATTACAGTATATATATAGTGTGTATATATATTATTATAATTTTGTATTTTATATACATATATTTATATATATATCTATATATATGTATATGAATGTATTATAAATATATACATATTTATTTATATAATATACTATATATACTATATATATGTATATATATATTAGTAAAGATTATATGCATATATAGCATATGTATTATATGTTTATATTAAATTATTACATATATATTTTATTATTGTGCATCATATATAATACTTATATATATATCATGTATATATATATATATATACCTTGTATATAATTATATATATGTATTATATATATACTAATACTATATGACTATGTACCTACACATATATTGTGTATTATATATATATATATATATATATATATATATATATATATATATATATATATATATATATATATATATATATATATATATATATATATACCTTCTATATATAGTATGTACTTTATATATTTACATATATACTATATGAAATATATATTTATATAAAGTATATATATACATATGCCCTTTATATTTATAAGTAATATTTTCATATTTACTATATAAAACTTATGTTATTATGTATATTTATATTTTATATGCTCTTAATATATATACTATATATATTAATTATGTAATAAATATATAGTTATACTATGGTATTTAAATATACGCATTATTGATTATTAAAATTCACGAACCATGTACGTCTTGAACAGAGTACACCTTCAGCACAGTCAGTGACCCCCTGTCACAGGACCCCCCCCCCCCCAGACTTGATTGCAAGTACAAATTTTCAGCACACTCAGGAAGTAGGCAAGTATACCTTGCCAAGTTTTACTGCTTAAATACATTTAAACTGTTGTATGATATTATCAGTATACTTACAAATAACTGTTGTATCTGAGATTGCCTCAGGTACCGTCAACTGATACGTTGACAAGTAATGTAACTGACTTAGACTTTAGCAGACCTACCAACAGCTGTGAGGGTATCCTAATATCCTCCTAGACCCTAACACTTGTACACACAACAAGGTTGCACTTTATTTTGGGATGCAAGTTTACGTAGTTGATTAGCTACCAGTACGTGCGACGTGCATCACGGCTTAGCACGAAAATCAGGAAATTCAGGAAAGTCAGGACTTGGCATTTAGCTACGTGGTTTACACGTTGTGGATTCAACTTGTATTACCGCATTGGGCGGGAAAGACAACTAGTAGGCGTATGGGACACCCAACTTCTTTATTGCAGATACCGCACTCTTCGGGGTGATACGGACGTTATATATACTTGCATATACCACATCCCTTAGAGTATGGACGTTGTTTATATTCAGATACCTCATTCTTCGGAATGAAGGACATTGCAGATACTATACTCTATAGGATGCTGGCCGTTATGCCTACGCCTACCCATACGTACCAAGGTTGTCTTTATATTGCATTCACATAGATGGTTAGCACACCCTGTATTTATTCAGTATTTTCATACCTGGCATGTTTTTATGTATCTTGTTATGTCCCACTGAGGACCTGGTGCCCTGCCAGGTTTAGACGAGACCCTCTTCCCCACGGTATATGGACCTGGACAAGAGACCAGATATGCCACTGAGGAGGAGTTAGAAGAGCTGCCTTCGGAGTCTGCCTGATCTTTTAATACACCTGGAGCTGGTGCTGTTTACTGAGATAGACGATACTCTAGTCTATCTTATTTCTGCACTTTATCTTTTATAGTGGATATGTTTCCACCTGATATTATCTGATTTTGTACTATGACATTCAGACTTAGCATTATATGATATTCAGCACTTATTCCTATATTTCCTGATATTCTGTGGATGAGATTAGATTTACCTATATTAGACTTGTAATATTTTAGGACAGCGTAGCACGTTCCTTTGGGTCCATTAAATTGGATTAAACCCTTAGTGACGTGTCAGCTGGCCAATGCCACGTGGTCTAGTTCCATACATTTTTGGGACTGGGGCGTGACATGGTTTTAGTGGTGGCCCATGCAGGTCAAGTTAATTGCTAGTGGTATGATAACATGCCCAGCAAGCCTGCACTAGGATAAGAATACTAGGTCTCATCCACTATGACTTCATTCTTAAATTTCTGCATCCTGCTTGATTATTATTATTTCCTTCGTACCTTTCTAATTATTCTATCTTCTTCAGAAATATGGACATACCCGGTGGACATGCGATTGATGGGGCTGACCAAGCAACAGACCCATCGCCCGATGTCCAAGGAACCCCGTCCACCCCGAGAGACCAATTCCCTAGAAGGATGTTGGTCTACCCGCCAACCCCGTACATCCACCAGAATGCTGCCCAGACAGGAACACCAGCCCAGCATGAAGGGCAAACCTCCCAGGCCCCAACACCGCAGGCGGAAACACCTCTGCCTCCACCTCCCGCCTTCCCTGTCCAGATGCCACAGCTTGAGGGACAAACTCAAATGTTCCAGTTCCTCCAAGCTATGTTGCAGACTCAATGGCAACAGACTGAAGTCCTGAGACAGTCTCAGTGGCAACAGACTGAGGCCTTGAGACAAACTTTGATGACGGCTCTGGAAAGAACAACTGCCCCAGCACCTGTCAAACCAGTGGGCACTGTTCGAGGCTTCCGCCAGATGAGCCCGAGAACCTTTAAAGGCAGCGAAACCCCAGAGGAGATCTCAGACTGGATCCCCAACACAGAAATGCTGCTGGAAGGCTCACAACTTTCTCCCGACTTGTGGATGACCGCCGTGAGGGCCCAGCTCTTAGGCAACGCCCATCACTGGTGGGATTCTATAGAGCGTAGCATCGGCAAAGACCAGACATGGAAACAATTTCTGGAATACTTCAACACAAAGTACTTTCCTGCCACAGTCCAAAATGCCCTATACTCCCAGTTCCTGCACTTGAAATAGGGAAACATGACCGTCGACGCCTACAACGCAGAGTTCAGCAGACTTAGTCTATTCGGTGCCATCTTGATACCAAATAAGCTGGAGAAGGCCAAGAGGTTCCACCACGGCCTTACTTCCGAGCTCCAAAGATATACGACGACGCAGTCGAGGATCTCCTACGAGGAGGTTCTTACAGAAGCAAGGGTGCAAGAAGCTATTGGCCGAGGAGCGAGACACTCTAATCCAAGCATCCCGGCCAGGAACCAGCCCGGAGCAGGAGGATCCATCCGTCATCCACTAAATCAGACGCAGCAGACGACGGGACCCTATCAGCACAAGGATCTTCAGACTTGTCACTATTGTGGCAAGAAGGGACATTTTATGAGAGACTGCAGAAGGAAGAACGGGCTATGCATGATTTGTGGAGCTAGCCAACATATGGCAAAAGACTGCCCACAACGCAGGGATGCAGCACCTCAGAACGGGCAGAAACCAGGAACACAACATCCCTCAACATCTGGAGGATATCAGAGGGGAGCACCCCTGGCTACACAGGAGACCCAGTTCAACAAAGCTGGACAGCAGTCTAGAGGGCAAAGGCACGGGCAGGCCTTTGCACTAGCAACAGTTGCAGAAGAACCGAGAGGTGAAACTAGTACAGGTACCATTTTAGTTACGTCATTACCTGTAACTACATTACTTGATTCTAGAACTATACTATCTTTCACACCTAGTAGTTTCATAACTGTGCAACTAGCCACTTCCCCACTGCCTAAGTGTTGGAAAATTCTTACCGGAGGAGGTATTGTTCCAGTTACCAACATTATTGAAACATGCTCGATAGTCTTGTATAGTAGAGTAATGAGAACACGATTCTTGGTACTTCCAATACCAAACTCCGATGTTGTCTTAGTCGTGGACTGGTTAAGCCAGTACAATGCTATACTAGACTATCAAAGGAGAAGCATCATCTTTAGACCACCAGGTTACCCATACAGATATAGATAGTACCTAGGTGGTTAACCCTAGTTACCTGATGACTTATAGTATCTGACCTAAATTATTTTTCCACCCTCTATATAATCATCAGGACTAAAATAGATAGGTAGAGTGGCACCAAGATGAGATTCGTGACAAGTACCTGACCTGAATTAATCGTTCATACGGTAGAAAAAGTAAGGAAGATCCAAGGGCACTTGCAAGCAGCGCAGGACAGACAAGAGCACTGGGAAAACGTACATCAACGACCTCTAAAATTCCAAATGGGAGAACATGTGTTCTTGAAGATCTCACCTACCCGAGGTACTATCAGATTTTGAAGGAAGAGGAAAACTAAGCCCGAGGTACATCGGACCCTTCGATATGATGGACCATTCAGAAATCAACATCGATCCAAGCTATCGTACCAGAAGGAGCCCGTAGAGATCCTAGATCATAGCGAAAAGGTGTTGCAAGGCCAGACTATCCCTCTAGTTCGTATTGCATGAAAACATCATGCACCAGGTGAATCAACCTGGGAACAAGAAAAGGATATTCGACAGCATTTCCCCCATCTATTTCCAGACCAGGGTATGTCCTAATTTTTTAAATCAATCAATCTTTCATCCTCATTATATGTCGATGTCCTAATTTTTTAAATCAATCAATCTTTCATCCTCATTATATGTCGATGTCCTAATTTTTTAAATCAATCAATCTTTCATCCTCATTATATGTCGATGTCCTAATTTTTTAAATCAATCAATCTTTCATCCTCATTATATGTTGATGTCCTAATTTTTTTAAATCAATTAATCTTTCATCCTCAATATATGTCTATATCCTAATTTTTCAAATCAATTAATCTTTTATCCTCATTATATGTCGATGTCCTAATATTTCAAATCAATCTTCAACTATCATTATATGTCTATGACCTAATATTTTAAATCAATTAATCTTTCATCCTCATTATATGTCTGTTTTTATTTCGAGGATGAAATATTCTAAGGAGGGTAGATTGTAAACTCCCTCGACCAGATTTCAGTATTTTAAAATTATTTTTAGCTAATTAGAATTATTGTAACTTTTTAAATTTATTTTGTTTACATATCCTATTGATTTGTGCACCTGTCCATTACCCAATTAATTTGAGCATTACACTAGCTGTTATTCCCAAACAAAGTTCACATACCTGCCCTAGACATGTTAGACTATTTTCCTAATTTTTGTGCAACTCCCAGATGCTTTATTTTGAGCCTCGTTTGAGACGCACAAATATTGTTACAAACGTCCGTATTTATTTCCTATTTTATTTCATGCTCTTTACCCATCTCTATACCCCTAGAGATTTGAGGCCCAACCTGCACCAGTTTTGCCCAAACAAAAATATGATAATATTCTACTTTGAATATACTACAATTAGTATATTGACACCGTAGTAAAATTATGGCCCTACCTGCCTCTAAATAATTAGAGAACACCGTGCGCAGTATTTATTAAATAATAAATACGGTGACCCGTATCACCCAAAGAACCAGGCCCTACCCCTGCCCAGACTCACCCCCACCCCCTCAGGACCCTCCCACAGCTTTTTCCTCTCAATTCTGAGCATTTTAGCATTTTTAGGAACCAGGTGATTTTTCAGATAAATTGCGTAATTGCGCAATTTCCCAATTTTGGGACCTTTATGCAATTTATGAATTTACAGGGGGTTTTCTGCAAAATTCCATGTGAGGTGTCAATATATCATTGGCCGGTGATCGTAGACCGTCCATTTGGCGTGGGACCCACCTAAAAATATCAGGAAAATATCGTAAATATCAAAATTACCTAAATACCCTCACTTTTCATCATAATTACCAAAATGCCATCAAAACCTAACTCTATATATACCCGAGCCCCCCCCCCCCTCAACCCAAACGCATCCCACACCACCCTCCGGCCACCCCCGCCCACCGGACCGCCGCCGACCCCTTCGCCACCTCCCCGGCCTCCCCTCCAACCACTTCACCCCGCCCTAGCCACCGCCACCCGCCGCCAGCCTCGGCCACACCACCATCACCAACAACAGCAGCATCACCACCCCCAACACCCGACGCCCTCAACCACCACCACCAGCCGTCGTGGACCACCGCCACCACCCCCATCCGCTTTGTCACCCTCCCCTCTACCGGACCACCCTACCCCACGACCACCGCACCACCACCAACACCGCCCGCAGAACCGACCCGCTTCCCCTCGACTACGACTCGAGCCCTCCCCCGACCTCCCTAATCTCCACCTCCGGCCGCCACTGACCACCCCCACCACCACCGACCCCTTCGCCGCCCCCTCCTCCGCCACCCTGACCGCCTGCACCGCCGGCTGCGCCGCGGCAGCTGCTGCAAGTCGCTGCTGCTGCTGTTGCTGTTAACTGCGGCTGCTACTGCAGCCGTCGTCCCGGCCAGCCACCTGCCGGACCGCCGCCGTCCTCCCGCCGGCGACGAGGCCTGGCCCCCCCCTCCACGTGGCAGGTATAAAAATACCCCTTAAATACGTATATATATACACATGTATGTATATAGCTATATATATATATGTATATTAATATATATTTATATATATATAATATAATATATAATTATATATAATATTTATTATATATAATTATATTTATACAGTATGTATACAGTATATATAATATCTTTATATATTTTATAATATGTATATTTTATGTATATATATTATATATATATATATATATATATATATATATATATATATATATATATATATATATATATATATATCTATATATAATTATATTGTATATATATATTTATGTCTATTATATATTTATTATTAATATATTTACAGTAAATAAATATATACAGTATATATAATATAATATTATATATATATATATATATATATATATATATATATATATATGTATTTTTGGTTTCTCTTTTTATATATATATATAATTATATCTATATATTTATGTACTTTGTATATATAAATATATTGTAATAATTAGTATATGTGTATATATATATATATATATATATATATATATATATATATATATATATATATATATATATATATGCATTTTATTTATTTATTTATATATATATGTATATACATATATATTTATGCATATAGTTAAATATATGATTATATATGCTATATTATTGTATATATTATTATTACTTAAGTATTACAGTATATATATAGTGTGTATATATATTATTATAATTTTGTATTTTATATACATATATTTATATATATATCTATATATATGTATATGAATGTATTATAAATATATACATATTTATTTATATAATATACTATATATACTATATATATGTATATATATATTAGTAAAGATTATATGCATATATAGCATATGTATTATATGTTTATATTAAATTATTACATATATATTTTATTATTGTGCATCATATATAATACTTATATATATGTCATGTATATATATATATACCTTGTATATAATTATATATATGTATTATATATATACTAATACTATATGACTATGTACCTACACATATATTATATATATATATATATATATATATATATATATATATATATATATATATATATATATATATATATATATATATATATATATATATATATATATATATATATACCTTCTATATATAGTATGTACTTTATATATTTACATATATACTATATGAAATATATATTTATATAAAGTATATATATACATATGCCCTTTATATTTATAAGTAATATTTTCATATTTACTATATAAAACTTATGTTATTATGTATATTTATATTTTATATGCTCTTAATATATATACTATATATATTAATTATGTAATAAATATATAGTTATACTATGGTATTTAAATATACGCATTATTGATTATTAAAATTCACGAACCCTGTACGTCTTAAACAGAGTACACCTTCAGCACAGTCAGTGACCCCCTATCACAGGACCCCCCCCCCCAGACTTGATTGCAAGTACAGATTTTCAGCACACTCAGGAAGTAGGCAAGTATACCTTGCCAAGTTTTACTGCTTAAATACATTTAAACTATTGTATGATATTATCAGTATACTTACAAATAACTGTTGTATCTAAGATTGCCTCAGGTACCGTCAACTGATACGTTGACAAGTAGTGTAACTGACTTAGACTTTAACAGACCTACCAACAGATATGAGGGTATCCTAATATCCTCCTAGACCCTAACACTTGTACACGCAACAAGGTTGCACTTTATTTTGGGATGCAAGTTTACGTAGTTGATTAGCTACCAGTACGTGCGACGTGCATCACGGCTTAGCACGAAAATTAGGAAATTTAGAAAAGTCAGGACTTGGCATTTAGCTACGTGGTTTACACGTTGTGGATTCAACTTGTATTACCGCATTGGGCGGGAAAAACAACTAGTAGGCGTATGGGACACCCAACTTCTTTATTGCAGATACCGCACTCTTCGGGGTGATACGGACATTATATATACTTGCAGATACCACATCCCTTAGAGTGTGGACGTTGTTTATATTCAGATACCTCATTCTTCGGAATGACGGACGTTGCAGATACCACACTCTATAGGATGCTGGCCGTTATGCCTACGCCTACCCATACGTACCAAGGTCGTCTTTACATTGCATTCACATAGATGGTTAGCACACCCTGTATTTATTCAGTATTTTTATACCTGGCATATTTTTATGTATCTTGTTATGTCCCACTGAGGACCTGGTGCCCTGCCAGGTTTAGACGAGACCCTCTTCCCCACGGTATATGGACCTGGATAAGAGACCAGATATGCCACTGAGGAGGAGTTAGAAGAGCTGCCTTCGGAGTCTGCCTGATCTTTTAATACACCTAGAGCTGGAGCTGTTTACTGAGATAGACGATACTCTAGTCTATCTTATTTCTGCACTTTATCTTTTGTAGTGGATATGTTTCCACCTGACATTATCTGATTTTGTACTATGACATTCAGACTTAGCATTATATGATATTCAGCACTTATTCCTATATTTCCTGATATTCTATAGATGAGATTAGATTTACCTGTATTAGACTTGTAGTATTTTAGGACAGCGTAGCACGTTCCTTTGGGTCCATTAAATTGGATTAAACCCTTAGTGACGTGTCAGCTGGCCAATGCCACGTGGCCTAGTTCCATACATTTTTGGGACTGGGGCATGACATACTGCATGTTCATATCACAGCCTTGCACGGGCGCGACTTAACGCTCGTGCGGCATCACGCCCAGATGGGTCAAGCGATCGTCCCGCAGGAGCGCTGGCACGGGGATTCACACCTAGCGGGGACGGCCGATTGCCTGCGGGAGATTGGGGGGTGACATATTGGTATCAGAGCATAGTTATACGCCTTTGGACTTCGTTTTGATTTTCTCAGTTTTGAAAGCTCGTTCGTAGGTTATGTGCATACGCCCTCTCTTAATGTCCCATCGGAATATTCCAAACAATGAGTCTAAATACTTTCAAAAAGTGCATGTGAATGATATGATTGCTTGTACGAAATTATGATATGATGGCCTTTGTGCCAACCTGTGCTAGACTTGGTTGGAATAGACTCGTGCTAGAATTTGCAAGTTATGTGCGAACCCGAATGCCTATACGTGATTACATAACTGGTTAGTATGCGGAATAGAATAAAAAGGTTAGCTATGCACACAGTCTTTTGGTTAAGTTGTGTTGAGTATCGTGCTCCAAGACCCTTAGGTGCAAGATAGTTGCAAATAAGATTGGAATATCGTTCAGGAGAAGAGATAAGTCAGATTTAGAATGGCAACCGATAAAAATATTTTCAGATTTATCGCTAAGGCGAATATAGAGAATCGTGCTTGGATTTTAGGAAATAGCTCGAACGGTATTTCGTGTTAGAAGATACAAATCAAATATAGTTTACTTGGATGACTACAAACATGAATATATATAAGAGACCAAGATTTATCAGGCGATACCTAATTATTATGCAAGAATTCTAAGAAAAACTTGGTGAATATGCTAGCGATTGATGCGAATATCAATTGAGGATTTAATTGGGTGACTCAATTCCGAGTGGTGTATGGATCATTTAGCAATGTCCAAACGGATTCATAGGTCTCATACGATAATTGGATTAAGAAAATTGAGAATGTCTTGAATAAGTGATAATGCTTATATCGAATAGGGATTCACAAAAATAGAAATCGATATCTTGGTTAAGGAAACTTGTTGGAAACTTGGAGGATTGTGCGAACGATTTCGGATTAAAACAAACGGATTAAAACTTGAATACAATATCGCTCGAATAGAAGTTAGCCCGAGAAAAAATATTGTGGTTCGATGAAGAGGTAAGCGATAATGGATTTGGCTTAGAGTTCGGAAGAACGATCTTGAAATCAAGTTCGGAAAGATAACCTTCAAAATTAGTCCCAGCGAGAACGATTATCCTGCGGGAGCACCGGCGTAGTGATTTTACGTACGACGGGGATGATCGAACTCACGAGAACATGTTCAGTTATTATTTCAAACGAACTCGATGAATAGAACGTATCAAAAATGGATAGACTTTGGCTAGGATAATCTTAAACTAGTTGCTTGAGGAATGCTAGAAGTAAGACAATGGATCTACTGAACGGTAATATTAAAGTTGGATGATTTTGCTAGACGAATTATAATCACTGCATGAACGGATATGACTTGGTGGATAAATATATATAATTTTGATGAAGCAAGATAAAATATTCAGGTGTCTCGATCATTTCGAAGATAACCATATTGTTCGATATTCTTGTCTTGTGCGAGCGTAACTCTATGCTCGTACATGTGTCACGCCCGGATTAGAACGATTATCCAGCGGGAGCGTTGGCGTGGTGATCTCACATCCAACGAGGGTGATCGAACTTGTGGGAGACCGGAGCGTGACAACTGATGGATCGTCTTGACTTTTGGTTCGACACGATAAGATGAATTAAAAATGCAAGTGAATCAAAAATATTTCATGGATAAGTTAGCCTAGAACCTGGAGTAAATCATGCTTGATGATTTCATGACGGATACATGAATCAGGTTGGATGACTTAGAGTTATAAACAAAGGTTTAGAATTAAATCTTGGTTTGGTGGTCTAGACTTGGAATGGATATATGGATTTTACTGAATGGACTCGAACCCTGTACGAATGAATGTATTATGAGAGTAGGATGATCCATGCTCGATGTTTAGAAATCTGAGTGAAACGAGCTTGGGTAGAATACCCCGTGCAAATGAACAATGGTTTGACCCTAGGATTTGGGATAAGCATCGGGCGACAAATTTGCACGATGAATCGTGTGCTTGAACTTGTACCTATGACCTTGTGAGCTGACCTAGTAATTAGGCAGACGACCATGTGCCGAGTAAAATGACTTGTGTAATCGACTTTAGAATATTGCTTGAACAAGCTATAGAACTGGGGCAGCAAGACTTAGAGTTGGACTGGGAATGGTAGCGTATGCTATGTTTGACCCGAACGGATGGACGCTAGTCGGTAGATCGGATAGATCGTGCTTAACGGTAGTAAAAAATACTTGGTTTGAGTTGGAATGGAAAATGACTTAGAAATTTGATTGACCCTGTCAGAAGTATCCTTATGATTCATAAAACGAGAACCCTTGAGATTTTCGCAAGTAGCTTATCCGATTTTACTATCTCTAAGTTTGGTTGAATGTATATGTTTAAGGGACGCCATGAACGTGTGCACGATCCAAGACTCAATGATATATGAAACTCGAGTGCTAGGACTTCGCTATCGCTAAGTTGGTTGACATGCATATATTTGAAGGATGCTTTGAATATGTGCACGATCCAGACTCACGATATGCTGATCTCGAATACTAGTGCAAGTGAATATCTGCATGGACAAGTATAACGACTTGTATAAGTTTGCCTCAGCCTTAGATCGTCATCACGATGGATTGAAACGTACCCCGTGTTAAGCGATATATGTTCTGCGCTAAGGCATAATAGAGACCGAGTCAGAACTTGGATTGGATGATAGAGTCATTCAATAAGACCGACCCAGCATACACGCGACACGGTAATAAGGAACGAGTAGGAAATTGTGTAATTGTATAATTGCATGCCAATATCAAGTAAATGCTATATTGCCTTGCATTCATCCAAACCACCGGAAGACTATCTAATAGTCATTCCGTGAAAGTATGAACAGTGAAAGTATTCGGGACCGTTAGGTCGCCAAGGCATTTTTTGAACTAGGAAACTGCATCAATGGACAGTAAAGCAAGATAACATAACATCACTTCGAAAAATTGATACTCGTCTTGTACTCAATCTAACGGCTCAGGGAGACTATACAAAGATAGATCATGATATATGATTGTCTCATGCTTGTATTGCCTTAGATTGCATCAAGTCAAGTGAATACTGAACAAGAATCATGTCAAGTAAAGCAAGAAATCACAGCTCGTGGAGCATACTCGTTTTGAACAAAATCGAGTTATCATGTGAACCTGAAACCCAAGACTTGCATGCCACAGACAACTTGTGCACGAGGGGGTTTACAACATCCCATTCCGCAGACGATCTTGGGGCACTGGGACCGATCCGGTCTAGAAGAACTCCATATTGTTCTCTTCCTTGTTTATGGGGACGGTGCCCAATGCCTATGTTATTTTACGTTCACACGATTCTCATCCCTATACTCATTGAAGAGACATCTCTAATTGTTCGACGGAATGGTTTGCGATGCCCAGATCAAGCGTTACTCCCATTCCGCTAGTGAGACATTGTCTATTATGGCTATGCTAGTGACCCTCCATATAGATAAGTCATTCTCACTTAGCGGCAATCCGCGTGCGAGTCATTGTATCGCATTCAATAAACTGAAACACTTGAACATCCTCTGCAATACTTCTGGATAACCTGTATGCTCGTGCACCCGAAATAGAATCTTGCCCACAACACTTGTGTTTACATATGCTATTGCCCTGGATTCATTATATATATATATGCTCGTGCTTGAATTAACTTGGTTTGTCTTTGACAGGAAAGAACAAATGGTAAGTTGGTAAGTCTCGTCATGTTTTCTCTTATATTGTACGACGTACTGCTACACGAGATAGGCTATTCAACATTGCCATTAAACTGATCCTAAGGTAAGATTAGAAAGATAACTTAATAGATGGTGCACGAAACCTATATAACGTGTTTGGATTTATCGAGCGAGCGAGAAGCCTCCCCATCAGTGCATTCATGTACTGATAACCCACTAGATTACTTGCAGGGTGCGGGAGAACCTCGTTCGGTGCGGATCCCTCCTTCATGCGTGCTAAGACGTGGAGTTCACTCTGGAGCCTTGGAACGTTGCGATCCAAAATTGAAGCACATATACAAGACATAATGTTGGAACATCGCCTATGTATCATTCCACAAATATAGCCAATTGGCACGCTTTTACTGTTTCAGAGAGAGAGAGGCTTAAGCGACTTGTAATCTTGGCCTAGCACCGCCTGTAACACTTGTTCAATATCAATAAAGATTTTGTTTTACTTTTATACTTGTGTTATTCAATGCTTCCACTATTGACGACTCCGTGAACTTGTTACCAATCACCTGTGCATTTATAATTCCGCTGCACTCGGACAATCTGTGAGACTCGGTGGCTTAGACCTCTTACCGCTTGTTCATATCACGGCCTTGCACAGGCGCGGCTTAACGCTCGTGTGGCATCATGTCCAGATGGGTCAAGTGATCGTCCCACGGGAGCGCTGGCGCGATGATTCGTGCCTAGCGGGGACGATCGATTGCCTGCGGGAGATTGGGGCGTGACAGTTTGGACAGGGAATCCAACTTCAGTTGCCTCCTGGCCTTATCTTCAATGTGAATCTAGTGAAGAAGATCTTCTATCTGGACCTCCATCTTCTTACGGTACATGTCATTCTTGAACTTGATCCAACCTGGAGGAAGCTTGGTGATGATAGCCCCAACCATGAACTTATCTTCCTACTTTATGCCCTCTTCCTCCAGCTTCTGCTGCAGCTTCAGAAGTTTCTTGACTTACGGCAGCATTACCTTCACGTCTTCAAATTGCAAAGTGAAAAACTTTTCAACGAGATGGATTTTAGACATCTATTTATCAGTTTTGTAATGCTTCTCAAGAGCTTCCCAGACGTCTTTCGCCTTCGCTTTCTTGCTGTAAGACTCTGCCATCGAGTCCTCCATTGCATTGAGGATCAATAGCCTGCAGAGGTCGTCGTCTTATTTCCACTTGTTGTGCGTGTACTACGCCACACCAACTTCAAGTTCTCCTCCATCTTTAGTGATAATAGGTTCTGGATCAACCAACACATAAGCAACTTTGACAAGACGAAGATTCAGAGAGATCTTCCTCTTCCAAATGTTGTAGTGTTCGCCATTAAACTTCTCAAGCATGTGAAAGCTAGTATCAAGAAGGTTCGATTGGTTCTCCAGCTTACTCGGATCTAACTTTGAGATTGTTATTCCTGAGGCTTAATCAAAGATGATAGAACCAGAAGTTGAAGTTGAAGTTGAGACCAGGAGTTCACACAAGAGTTCCTTCCCTGATATCTCTCGATCCAACAAGAAGATTATATATAGGATCTTATTACAACTTGAAACAAGATAATAAAAGAATCAGATAAAACTATCTTCTCTTTCTTTCTTGCAAACGCAGTTGCAAACAGACAGAACAGAGTTTATAACTTACAAAAGAGAAGAGAAAGAAGAATAATAAACTCTACTTGCTGGGGTGATGAAGATCACAGTTGCTCAAAGCAAAATTTGCCCCACACGATCTACTCCCAGGAACCAGCAAGTTCACGAAGAACTTCTGGAATGCTCGTTGTCACCTCCTTGCTTGGACTCTCACGAACTTTTTGGACTGCAATGGTGGCTGCTGTAACTCTCTTCGTCTCCTCTATTTCGAAGTAAGTCTTCAAGGAGGCACAAAGAGAGTATTTATAGAGAGAGGATGAAAATCCTAGCCTCCCAACAATTATGAAAAGATAGAAACAGATTAATTATTAATCCCTAAAAGATAGGCACGAATCAATTTCAAATTCTACAAAAAATGGATCTAAATAACATAACATATCTTTCCATAACCGTTCAAAATATCCGCAGCAGCAGCAGTAGCGCATGCGGCAACCCATGCGACAACCCATGCGGCATCCCATGTGGCAGCGCATGAGACAACCTATGCGACAGCCTATGCGGCTTGCCCATGCGGCCTGCCCAAGTGACCTCCCATGCGACCACGCATGCGACCCTCCCATGCATCACCGCACCCCATGTGCATACCTCAACATAAGCAAAGCATTATATTAAGATACCCACTTGGTGGTGTAGCCAATATTGGACTCTCTTTCATAGTCCAAAGGCAAAAACACCAATAAATACCTCTGCCATTTTTATTGGTATATTATTAACTTTATGTTGCTATGAATTTTTGAATTACATGTTCAATTAATAAATTTAAAAACCAAAAGTTTTTGATGGTATGGCGAGACTAAGGCTCCATTTGGTTATAATTTTAAAACCTCTTTTCTGAGTTTAAACATCCACTCAGATAAAAATAGCGTTTGGCAGTTCGAACTCCAAAATGTATGTTCAAAAAATTTTGTTGGAAAACCAACTTTATAACTTAGCTTTTAGAGATGACAGAAAACATGCTTTCTAAAAGTGTTTTTTGTTTTTTGTACATTTTTGCGGGCCCCACCGCCCCTAAACCCAACCCCCCACACTCTCTCGCTCTCTCTTTCTCTCTCCTCAAAAGAGTTTCTTCTCCCTGGTGGAAGCGCCTACGCCTCCCGCCGACAACCGTCTGGTGGAAGCGCATACGCCTCATGCCGAGATATTTTGACCTGGTCGAAGTGCCTATGCCTCCCATCGCTGCCGACGAACATATGGAGCTCTACGACGTTGCGCCAGCTGTGGCACCGACGACGATCATCTAGAGGTCTCCACCACTTCCATCATCTTTGTACATGGCCGCTCTCGACGATAAAACCCTAACTCCAAGCATGATGGGTCCACGGCTTCAAGCAACGTTTGGGGTCTTCGACGGTGGACCTGCGGCTCCAGGAGACTCTGGCCGGCCAATCCGTGGCTCAAGAATACGGCTGCATGGGGAAGACGTCATCGTGGTTGTCACCGTGGCTCGAGGAGGTGGCAGTAGTCGATGTCCAGCGATAGGAGAACCACGACGGACACGACTTCGATCGAGTCCGGTCGGGTCCTGGGAGGAGAGGGTGACGACGATGAACTCGACCGACCAACTCGAACTCAACCGACGACGAACTGGTCGTCGAGGGGCCAAGTATCGAGGACGACGTCGAGGGGCCAAGGGTCGACGACCTTGACACGAACACGATCCCAGATCTGTTACAATAGACCGGTAGTGGCAGTGGCGTAGACACGATCTGGACACGGTTGTCAGAGATCAGACACAAAATGTGTTCGACTAAGCAGTCGTATCCTATAAAAAATTCCAAAAAAATACCAAAAAAATCTCAAGAAAATTCTAGAAAACTATTTTTCAGATGAAAGTAACCAAACGCAAACTCATAATCTCTACACTCATAAAACAACTTTATAACTTACTTTCAGAAAATAGTTTTTAGAACAAAATTTCAGAAAGACTATTCTAACGACCCTTAAGCCTCAGTCATATTTGCTTTTGGCAAAATACTAAGCCTCTATAGGGATGTCAATGTAGGCTTATGCCTTTGTTAAATTTTGCTTCTAGCAAAATCTTGATAGCGAGGCTTAGTTCTGCATGTAACGCCCCAGAATCGTACGGTGCGTTACGCTGAGTCGGATTGAATAAAACAAATGATGGTTACATTTGAATTGTTGGATTTTGGGAAGAAGGATTGATTGAGTTGGTTTTATGTGCAGACGGCTAGCGGAGTTCGATGGGAATCAGGTGTTCGTTTAGAACAGTACTGAGATAGCTGGATGGGAGCGATAATGCCGTCTTTCTTAGTCCGATCGGTCAGATGATTTGGAGAGCACGGCCTGCTCGCACGGTCATACCAGTTGAGTAGATCGCGCTTTGCATCGGACCACGGGTTCAAGGGATTGGCCGTATCGGCAGGACAAGATGCTTAACGGGATCAAATATTATGAGTGGGCTCTTTCCCTTCTCCTCTACTCCTTCATGCCTAATAATATGGAAAACACATAAAAGGCTTGAACACTTGGGCTGAAACTTAGGAATCACTCCACTGAGGCGTGCATAGAGTGTACGTCGTTTGCTTGGATAGGATTGTGGCTTGAATTGATTTGCGCGTATGGATAGTTGGAGCTAGAGTTGGATTATTATATTTGAGGCGGTTGGTTGAATGATTGGGATTATGCTTGGACAGTTGGAATGATACATTGAGGCATTGAGAATATCGGGAATTCGGGCGAGCGAGCGTGCATCCGTACACGAGTATCACTTGGTCGCTTTGTCTTGCAAAGCGAGCAGTTGTGGTTCGAAACCGAAAAACTGCATCGATGAGGGTATTGTGCCACTGATGGATGTGCCATGGATTTGTTCTGAGTTGGGGTGTTGCACCCAATTTGAAATACTGTATTGAGAAGCGGCATTGTGCCTATGGAAATAACTTGAGATTGGGTGCCTTGGGCAATATGTTGGAAGAATGGTTATGGATTCTTTGGTTGGATATTTCGGTTGGATATTTGGTTGAACGAGTCTAGGATCGCTTAGTGGGGCAAGAATGTTCGATCCTCTCATCATACCTACTTGGTGTCTGCATGTCACGGACAACCTGTGTTGCACAGGGTTTCGTTTCCTCGAACGGGATGGACTCCGGGGCACCGGGACCGTTTGGCCATGGAGGAGACAATGGGTATCACGTCTTAGGCGCGGTGTCGGTAGTCCGATACCACCAGGAGGGAGTAGCTGCCCAGCCCTGGATCGGGTAGGACTACCCGATTGATTAGTCTGATCAATGTCCTTTATGGCTGGCCAGTGACTTCATATAGATAAGAGTTGGTTTGCTTTATTTTGATTGGTTTGTGCTTCGTGTAGGCACGGCCACCTTGCCTCGGCAAGAGTGTGCACTTTGAGATTGGATTATAAGTTTTCGGTTGAGGATGGATATAGAGGCTTGGTTGATGGTTCGATATGTTATCGTGCAAGCGATGGCTTGAGTAGGACGGGTTGCATGCTAGTTCCCTTCGAGTTGGTTATGTATTGCTTATCGTTTGGATTGAGTTGAATGCTTGCATGCTTAAACTGCTTTACAGCTTTCCTTAACATGTCATTCCTATGCCATGAAATGAATCTAGGATTCAACTAAAAAAATCACCATATAACTGTTTGTATTCACTATTTACTTAGTGTCGGCTTAGACGAGTGGGTTACCCCGCTCACTAGTACGGTTGTGTACTGACCCATGTTTGTGGGCATTATTTCAGGTACGCAGGCGTAGTGGCGCTACTTGGATATACGAGACATGATGTATGAACTGTAAGTACCTTTGTGGGCTAGAGAAAAGGGCAAGAGTATTTCATCGCCTTCGTGGCATTGCCTTCGTGGCATTTTATTTGGACCCTATCGAGAGCTTCGCTGCGTATTACTCTGATGTGTGCTTGGTACACAATACTTGACTTTCGTTGCAACTTGGTTGTTTTAATGATAACTTTGGTGTTTAATAATATCGCCTTGTACGAGCGCAACTCTAGGCTCGTACGGTATCACGTCCCAAAGAGAACGATTGTCCTGCGGGAGAGCTGCAAAACGTAGTGATTCACGTTCAGCGGGGACTATTGAGCTTGCGGGAGATTGGGGCATGACAAGTTCTGCGAGATTGGGCCACTATGCAAAATCTGACAGCGGGGCTAAAACCTCCACATTAAGTTTGTTTTTGGAAAAACTGTGAGGCATATGCATAAGTGCTAAGTTTCCTCTAGGCAAACTTGTAATCACCTGAATTTTTAGAAAATTAAAAATGAATTTTCAAAAATTTTATAAAATTTTTAACTAAATAAAAGCAAGATATTTTGTAATTAAAACAATTTTAAATAATGTTAATTAATATTAAAATATTATAAAAATAATATTTTTAGGTGTAAAATAAAAAACTAGACATAGGATAATTTTTCGAAAATTTATTGGATCCTGAAAACATTTTTAAAGACCTAGAAACTAAGTTGTAATTAACCCTAAATAAACCCTAGAATTAAACCCGATTTATTTCAAAATAAACTAAACCAACCCGAACCGAACCATGGAGAACCGAACCGAACCGAACCCAAATTCTTAACGGGACGGGTCGGATCCAAATTGAACCCGACCCGGACCCGTTAACCCGACCGAAACCCTAACCCCGAAACCCTTTTCTCCTCCAGCTTTCTCTATATAATCTTCTCCTCCGGCTGCCGCTCCTCTAACGCCTCGACCTCCACCGACCCAGCCGTCTTCTCCGGCGACCCCAGTCAGAGCAGCTCCGCCGTCCCCTCCTCCCCAGAGCTCCGCCACCCTTAGCCACCCTCCGCAGTGCTTCAACACCACGAGCCCCGGCCAGCCCAGCCGTGCCCTAGATGCCCCGAGCCGCGGCCCTCTACCCAGAACACCTCCGCCCCGAGCAGCCCCTCCGGCGAAGTCTCCGGCTTGTCGACGAAACCCTAACCCGGACACAGCACAGTCCTGTGCAGTATTGTGTCGTGTCGCCTCGCGGACACGAGAAACCCAGTTCTACGTAGTCCTGTTCAGGTACCCTTTTCTCTCTCCTCGCTGTCCCGTTTTTTGTTCCGTCCGTTGTGACGCGTAGACTGCGTAACCATCTCGATGCCCGTGTAACCCGCTCGGTGTATCGCATCATGTGGCGATCGCAAACTGCGATCCAAAAACAGGAAAAACAATACCCTGTTTTCCCCCGGAACTGAGTACGCCCCGCCAAACGGGATGACTTGGTCGCGTGCGGTCTCCAAAATTTGGTGTGCTGTCGTAGGCACCCAAAAATAAAACCTTTACTCTTGAAATAATATGTAGTAGTGAGAGTAAGGATCGTTCCCACGAAGAGTAATTAGTTTGATCTTTATGCTATGTAAAATAAGATTGGGGGAGAGTTTTTTATCAAGAGAAAATTAAGAAGAGCTAAAAACAATTAAAGTATTAAAACAATCAAAGAAATAAATGTTGGTCTCAGTCAACATCCACCATTGGAATCTTAAAACTGATCATCGATGCAAGTATATATTAATTCATACTTTGAATATTCATCGTTGGAATTATTTTCCTATCTCCTTCAGCCATAATTAATTAAAAACAAGCGATCTAATTAACCTTAACTACTAAATAACCCCAGACAAGCGCTAAAGGTTTAATCTAGTAGCGTATTAAACTCGATGAGATCGATGAAGCAAAATAACACAAGCACACGCGGTTGCATTTACTTTTGTCAAAAATTTTCCTCCTAAGATCTAATAAAACAAAGCAGTTCATTAAATCTTGGTTGCTTCATAAATTAGAGGGATCGAACAATTACGGATTCGATATCTAATTTAGCATTAGATTGTCATGAATAATAAACTAGTATGCATCCAAGTCATTAAACAAGATAATCATGAAAATATGCATAAGAAAACATTCGATACTCAAAGCACAGATCAAAAATATAAACACAGATTAGATCTCACAAATTTTTATTCATTCCGAGGCTTCCGTTTCCTTCGACCAACAAGACTTTTAGCTCCGCATATTCAAGAAAACTTCAAAAGAATATTGGAGAAGAGAACATAAAATATCATATTTTTATTCCTTAATGTATACTCCTTTATGCTCATTTAATGTCTAAAGATACTCATTATTTTTATATTTTGATCTAGGATACAATTGGAGTCACTAAAAGCAAAATGGAGCTAATTATCAATTCTGGATAATTCTGACACCTTGTAGAAAAATGGTCATAACTTGCTCATCCGAAGTCCAATTGAGCTGATCCAAATTGATTCGGAAAGCTAAGTGATAAAGGCACAATTTTGCTGTTTTGATTTTTCTGAGATTCTGGCTACATCATGGACCAAATCATGCTTGAAGTTGAAATAACTATGCTGTGCACAAAAAGTGGAGTTGATATAACCATTTCCCAACTTATTCAAAGATTTTATTTTATTGTTGGGTTGTTGTAACTCTTAGAGGATTTTTGGGAAGATATTGTGATCTTCAAACACTTATTTAGAGTGTATAAAAGGGGTAGAGATCAAGAGGAAAAAGGAGAACAACCCACAACTCTTCTTCCTCTTCTCCAATATTCTTTTGAAGTTTTCTTGAACATGCGGAGCTAAAAGTCTTGTTGGTCGAAGGAAACGAAAGCCTCGGAATGAATAAAAACTTGTGAGATCTAATTTGTGTTTATATTTTTGATTTGTGCTTTAAGTATCGAATATTTTCTTATGCATATTTTTATGATTATCTTGTTTAATGACTAGGATGCATACTAGTTTATTATTCATGACAATCTAATGCTAAATTAGATATCGAATCCGTAATTGTTCGATCCCTCTAATTTGTGAAGCAACCAAGATTTAATGAACTGCTTTGTTTTATTAGATCTTAGGAGAAAAACTTTTGACAAAATTAAATGCAACTGCGTGTGCTTGTGTTGTTTTGCTTCATCGATCTCATCGAGTTTAATACGCTACTAGATTAAACCTTTAGTGCTTGTCTGGGGTTATTTAGTAGTTAAGGTTAATTAGATCGCTTGTTTTTAATTAATTATGGCTGAAGGAGATAGGAAAATAATTCCAACGATGAATATTCAAAGTATGAATTAATATATACTTGCATCGATGATCAGTTTTAAGATTCCAATGGTGGATGTTGACTGAGACCAACATTTATTTCTTTGATTGTTTTAATACTTTAATTGTTTTTAGCTCTTCTTAATTTTCTTTTGATAAAAAAAACTCTCCCACAATCTTATTTTACATAGCATAAAGATCAAACTAATTACTCTTCGTGGGAACGATCCTTACTCTCACTACTATATATTATTTTAAGAGTAAATTTTTATTTTTGGGTGCCTACGACAGCACGCCAAATTTTGGCGCCGTTGCCGGGGAGTAATTTTAGTTAATTTTTGTGCTTTTTGTGATCTTTATGTGATCAAATAATTTTTTGCCTATTAGCAAAAAAAAATCGGTAATAGGAAATGGCGGCCAATTCTCAAATATTTGGCACTTGGCTAAATCTTCCATCTAGGCATGCTGATGAGGTAAATGTTTCTTCCTTAGAACAACAAATTTCTTGTTTAACTTCTCTTGTTCGTCAGATGGTTGTAGGTAACATGAAAACAACAAAGGCTTGTAGGATTTGTCTAGTATCAGGGCATCCCACCGATATGTGTCCAACACTCCAAGAGGGGTCCAATGAACAAGTGAATACGGAATGTGGTTTTCCTGGACTACCAGAAATGAAGTATGATTCCTATTCAGACACGTACAACATAGGATGGAGAGATCATTCCAATCTCACCTATGGGAGTCCAGAATTAAATCAACCAGCAACTCAAAATTGCCCAAGTTACCAGCAATACAAGCAGCAATACCTACAACCAAGCCAAACTTCTAATTCTGGTATGTTTTTAGAAGATATTGTTAAGTCTATTGCCATTAATAATTTACAATTTCAACAGGAGACGAGGGCTAGTATCGAAAGTTTGAACAATCAAATGAGTCAAATGACAACTGCAATTAATAAGCTAGAGGCACAAAGCTTGGAGAACTTACCATCTGAAACGATAGTAAATCCAAAAGAAACTGTAAGTTCAATCATTTTGAGAAGTTGTAAAGAAGTTGAAATTTCGGAAAAAGAAGCATGTGCATCGTCAAAAGAAGAAGAAGAGAAAAATATTGTTGCAGACACGAACATTCCTAACGACGATGTAGTACCTAATGGAAAAGAAGTTTTTAAACTTGATGGAAAAGATGGAGTAAAAGTTGCCATCAGTGAGAATTTTGAGAAAGAATATGAGTTAACTTTGAGTACTCACTTACATAAAACTGTTGCAGTGTTGAACGATCTTCCAAAAAGACAACAGTCAGGTAACATTCCATATATTTTGTTACCAATTAATGACAAAAGACCTTTACCTTCTGTTTTGCAGGTATGCATTCTAGACTTGAAACTCCTGCCTAGTTATATCAAGTGTGCATAGAGTCGAGCCAACGACAATATTAAACAAAGGCGCTGCTTGGGAGGCAACCCAAGGGAAGTTTATTTTTATTCTCGTATTTTATTTTTTGTTATTTTGTCTTTTTTTTTTTTGCATTTAATCATACATTGGGGACAATGTCTGTTTTAAGTGTGGGGGAAAGATTTAATTTTTTTTTAAGAAGTTTGAGTTTGTGTTTCTCTCAAAAAAAAAAAAATAATAATAATAATAATAATAATAATTGATATTTTTTTAAATAAAAGGATTTTGTTTTTGTTTTTTTAATGATTTTTGGTTGTGTATGTCATGAGTAAGATTCAACTAGATTTGAAAAATTCATAACATGATTGAATAAATAATTTTTTTTTCAACTTAGAATTAATTAGTCTAGTTATTTTTTATTGAAAATGGTAGTATCTAAATTGGTAGACAAAAGCCAGTGAGGATTTGAGCCTTTAGACTAACACATCAGTCTCATTATTCTTTCATGAGAGATATTCTTCCACTGATTTGTTTCTCTAGAACTTGCTTTGATTCTCTTCGAAGTCACATTGACACATGCATGCATGAATATGATTAAGGCCATCTTTGTTATGCGTTACATAAGCCAAATAGCCCACCTTGTAATTAATTTTCTTTTTGTTGAATCCCTTTGAGCTTTATTACCTTTTTCTTGGTATACCCATATTACAAGCTTTCAACCAATAATATTTATACCTTTACCCAAGTCGCAAAGCTAGTGGAGCATTGTTGATCATTATGATATGTATGGGTGTACGAAAAAATAAGAGTGGGGGTGTCTAAATTTATGGTTTGGTTACAACCCACAAAATGGAACATATTTTCATCCTCAAATTTCCTAAGTTCCATTATTGTAAAAAAAAAAGAAAAAAAAAGAGAAAAAAAAGAAAAAAAAAGGGATGGAAGTTGTTTTACATTGTTTAAATGCTTTAAAAGCTAAATTGAAGATGTTGCAAAATGGAGTGATTGATTTTATATGTTTTATATTGAGATTGAGTTAATTCAATTTTGCTCCACTAGTTTCGATGGCTTTTGAGCTACACTCCCAAATATATCCCACCTTAATCCTAAGCCACGTTATAACCCATAAAAAGTCCTTATGATTTATGTTATGCATGTGATCCCAATGGTGGAGAATGAGAAGATATGCAAGCTTATGGTAGATCATTTCTTCTAGAATGAATTCGAGAGAAATATATACCTTCAAACACATGAGAGTTTAGTGTTTATTCCCGTGAGGGTCTACCTATTTAGTTTACTCCATTTTTCAAGTAAAAATACCTACTAAGTAATTAGAAGTTGTTTAAGAATATATGTTCATGATATGTTATGAGTTTTGAAGAACTTGGTTATTATTTATTTATGACATTGCAACCTTGATTTCTTTTTGGAAAAATAAATTAGAGTTTTGCCCGAGGACGAGCAAAGGTTAAGTGTGGGGGTATTTGATGAGAACATAAAATATCATATTTTTATTCCTTAATGTATACTCCTTTATGCTCATTTAATGTCTAAAGATACTCATTATTTTTATATTTTGATCTAGGATAAATTGGAGTCACTAAAAGCAAAATGGAGCTAATTATCAATTCTGGACAGTTCTGATACCTTGTAGAAAAATGGTCATAACTTGCTCATCCGAAGTCCAATTGAGCTGATCCAAATTGATTCGGAAAGCTAAGTGATAGAGGCACAATTTTGCTGTTTTGATTTTCCCAAGATTCTGGCTACATCATGGACCAAATCACGCTTGAAGTTGAGACAACTATGCTGTACACAAAAAGTGGAGTTGATATAACCATTTCTCAACTTATTCAAAGATTTTATTTTATTGTTGGGTTGTTGTAACTCTTAGAGGATTTTTGGGAAGATATTGTGATCTTCAAACACTTATTTAGAGTGTATGAAAGGGGTAAAGATCAAGAGAAAAAAGGAGAACAACCCACAACTCTTCTTCCTCTTCTCCAATATTCTTTTGAAGTTTTCTTGAACATGCGGAGCTAAAAGTCTTGTTGGTCGAAGGAAACGGAAGCCTCGGAATGAATAAAAACTTGTGAGATCTAATTTGTGTTTATATTTTTGATTTGTGCTTTAAGTATCGAATATTTTCTTATGCATATTTTTATGATTATCTTGTTTAATGACTAGGATGCATACTAGTTTATTATTCATGACAATCTAATGCTAAATTAGATATCGAATCCGTAATTGTTCGATCCCTCTAATTTGTGAAGCAACCAAGATTTAATGAACTGCTTTGTTTTATTAGATCTTAGGAGAAAAACTTTTGATAAAATTAAATGCAACTGCGTGTGCTTGTGTTGTTTTGCTTCATCGATCTCATCGAGTTTAATACGCTACTAGATTAAACCTTTAGTGCTTGTCTGGGGTTATTTAGTAGTTAAGGTTAATTAGATCGCTTGTTTTTAATTAATTGTGGCTGAAGGAGATAGGAAAATAATTCCAACGATGAATATTCAAAGTATGAATTAATATATACTTGCATCGATGATCAGTTTTAAGATTCCAATGGTGGATGTTGACTGAGACCAACATTTATTTCTTTGATTATTTTAATACTTTAATTGTTTTTAGCTCTTCTTGATTTTCTTTTGATAAAAAAAACTCTCCCCCAATCTTATTTTACATAGCATAAAGATCAAACTAATTACTCTTCGTGGGAACGATCCTTACTCTCACTACTACATATTATTTTAAGAGTAAATTTTTATTTTTGGGTGCCTACGACAGCACGCCAGGTCTTCACCGAAAGGTGCGTGCCGTTGATATGGACGTGCAAAATTTCACAGAAGTTGATTTGGATGTGCGTTTACACCGGAATCAACGCGTATCCGCCGACAACACCCCATATCGGCCTGTTCTGGAACACGTTGTAACTTTGTGTACACACGTCGGCTCGAAACAAAACTTGTACCATCGAACTTGTAGCAATACGCTGGTCCTGTGACCCAAGTTTGGTTCGATTCTGAGAACGTTGACAAAATCGAGTATCGTGGGCCCCATGGCTCCACTTGATAGGCGATTTTGTGATCGGCTCATCGGAATCCAGTTCTGGAAGTTCCGTTGGGTTTGTATCGTCATTCTGGACTTGTTAACACTAAGTTGGACGAAATTGGAGACCATTGGTTCTGACACATTTTTTGGTGCGAAGCGGGCCACATGTGAATCCCGCTTTGACCAGAAACTGTGATTTTTGCCCTTGTGTCCAAATTGGACTCAAAGACGGGCGTTTCTAGCTATTTAATATTTTTTAAACCTGTTGGTGATGTTTATTACAGCTTTTGGAGGAGTACCTGCAGAATCCACTGATACAGGGACAACTGTTGGTATTCAAACTCCAAGCAAGTGTACCTTGCCAACTTTACAGTTTTGTTATTTATTTTTTTGATTTAAATTAATTGTTGTACATGCTTAACCTAGGATCGTGTGACTTACTTAGCGTCCGAATAATATTCGGGTGCCAACACCGTATGCGGAGTTGTGTAACGTCACTTAGAGATAAATATCGTGACCCCTTTACATTCTCGTGCTTGCATTATCAAGTACGTCATACCCAGGACACCTGACACTATTCATGAGACAAAATCTTCCTAAAATATTCAAGGTGATTCTATGTAGGTTGCAGGATTGTGACATAGACATTATATTCATAGATATTATATGACTTGTTGCATTAGCTATGATCTCGTGTGACATGGACATGAGACGTTATGGACATGAGACGTGTGGTTATATTGGGTGGGGAGAGACACATAGGCTACAGGATGTTTTATATATATTTATTATTATTGTGAGGCCGTAGACTCTACATCAGAGCTAGACACATTACGTGTTATTACTGCTATCGGCTCCCCGACACAGAGCTTGTAGCGGTCTCAGCCTGAGTACTAGTGATGCTCTCACTTGCATTTCACATAGATGGTTGCATATTTACCCTATTTATTTCATTTACTATTGCACTGCATTTATTTTGGCTTGTATTATTTTGTACCTTGCTATGTCCCCTGAGGACCTAGATCCGGGTTATGTCCCCAGGATTAGTAGACGATTTCTATCCCGAGGTTTACGGGACAGCAGTAGAAGCAGGAGCAAGAGTTGATACAGGAGCTGTACCGATTCCCAAGGACGAGGTGATGGCTGAAGACTTTTCCTGAGTACCTGTGTTTCATACTCAGTATCTACTTTATTCAGACATTTATGTTTTAGTCTGTTGAACCATTGTATCAGATTTATATCGGGTTGTTCCCCGAAGTACTTTGTTGAGACTGGTTGTTGATTTATTTTATTTCTTATTGTTGTTGATCATATTTATCTTCTATGGATGAGATTAGTTTATGGCATGTTTTAGTAGACTTTATTTTACAGCTTAAGTACGCCCTGATGGATCCATTAAATTGGGTTTGTCCATCAGTGTGTGCTGCTGGCCATTGCCACGTGTCTAGTCCCTCGGTGTTTTCGGACTGGGGCGTGACATGGTTTTTGTGGTGGCCCATGCAGGTCTACGACTAAATTGTTCAATTTTAACTTAGGGACAGAGCAAGCCTGCAATAAGAATAGGATAAGTTATAGGATCTCTTCCATTGTTTGAATCATTTTTGAACTCTATATCGAATTTAAATTAATTACTTGATTTGCATCCTGCGTTGATTCCTCTGCGCGTTCTTATAGTTTATCTTTTGGATGCAGAGTAATGGATCCAAGAATCGGAGATGAGAATCCCTTGGGTACACCACACGATGTTGTGGTCACCTATGATGATGGAGTGACACCAGAGAATAGAGGACAATCTTCTCAAAGCGATCAAGCCGGCCAACATAATTCAAGGTTCCGGCGTGATGACCTCCCACCTCCGCCACAGTTCACTCCACCTATGCCTATTTTTCCACCAGGGCAAGCCATGGACGGGCAGCAAATATTTCAAATATTTTATGCCATGATGCAAGCCCAACAGCAGGTTCAACAAGAGGCTCAGCGTCATGAGGCAGAGTATTTGAGAACCAGCCTAGTAACCGCATTGGAGCAGGCGAACCCACAAGCTAGGCGACCAGCGACGGGATCTATCACAAATTTCCGACAGCTCAAGCCCCGTACCTTTTCGGGCAATGAGGGACCAACTGAAGTTCACGAGTGGCTCACGAACACACAACACCAGTTGGAAGCAGCTGAACTTTTGAGGGAGAGATGGATGACTGCTATCAGGATGCAATTGACTGACAATGCACATCATTGGTGGCTACCAGAAGAGAGGAGGCTCAGACAGGACCGAGTCACTTGAGAAGAGTTCTCCAGACTCTTCCAGGAGATGTATATCCCAGCTGTTGCTCGGTCGAAACTCAGAGACAAGTTCAACCGCCTGAGTCGCTTCGCCCCTTCTCTAATTCCTACCGAAGAAGAGAAGGCGGAGAAGTTCTTTGACGGACTCAAGTTCGAGCTCTAGAGGTTGATCGGATCTGTTGCACCTACATCGTACACCGACGTCCTTGCTGCAGCACGACGCATAAAGCGTGTCACTAGAAGGGAGTCAAGTCTGAAGTGGCCATTCACATCAGCACCATCCAGGGCATCATAGGGGAATTCTGCAAAATGACCCCAGAGGAATCTACCAGAGAGAGCAGCACCTAGGGCCATATCTCTTCCTACTTGTCACTACTGTGGCAAGGTCGGCCATATCGGGAGGGAGTGCAGACGCAAGTTGGGACTATGCCTAATTTGCGGATCTAACCAGCATACAGCCAAAGACTGCTCTGAACGTAGAGAGGGAGCACCAAGACTAGCTTTACCTGCACCAAGGCCAGCTTATCCAGCATTGGGAGCACCACAGACGGAAGTTGGAGGAGTCAGACCACCATCTCCAGGAGAATATCAGCAGAGACCACCATTGGTACCACAGGCAACACTATTTCAGCAGGCTCGGCAGCAGAGAGGTCCAGCTCAGGGACGAGGACAAGCATTTGCATTGGTTGTTGAGGAGGAAGCTACTGCAGGAGAAGTTATAGCAGGTACTATATGAGTAGCTTCATTACCTGCTGTAGCTTTATTTGATTCTGGAGCATCGCATTCATTCATAGCTACTAGCTTCGAAGCCACCCATAGAGTAGCTACCGCACCCCTTTCGAAGACTAAGAGAATTCTTACGGGAGGTGGAATTATCCCAGTTAGTGACATCTGTAGATCTTGTTCGGTAGTAGTCTGTGGAAGAGAGATGCGAGCTCAATTTCTGATCTTTTCTATGTCGAATTATGATGTTGTACTTGGTATGGATTAGTTAGGTCGGTACCATGCGACCCTAGATTGCCGACTTGGACGGGTTATATTTAGACCGCCTGGACATCCAGAGTTTGAGTTTCTTCGGGGAGCTATAGAGCAAGGTGTTCAGCCTACTCTTAGGGTACTATCTGTAGAAGGGGAGACAGGTTACCCAAGAGTCATATCAGAGTTTGTGGATGTATTTCCTGATGATCTTCCAGGTTTACCACCTGATCGGGAAATAGAATTTACAATAGACTTAACTCCAGGAGCAGAGCCTATCACCTCATCAGTATATCGACTAGCACCTAAGGAGTTGGTGGAATTGAAGGAACAAGTTGATGATCTTCTGGAGAAGGGTTTTATTCGGCCCAGTATTTCACCTTGGGGAGCACCCATACTATTTGTACCGAAGAAGGATGGAACAGTACATTTGTGCATTGACTACAGGGCACTGAACGCTGTGACCATTAAGAACCGGTATCCCTTACCACGCATTGATGACTTATTCGATCAATTGAGTGGTGCTAGGGTATTCTCGAAGATTGAACTTAGATCCGGTTATCACCAGATTAGAGTGAGAAAGGAGGATATACCAAAGACAGCCTTCAGAACCAAGTATGGACACTATGAGTTCTTAGTAATGTCGTTTGGTTTAACCAACGCGCCAGCTGTGTTCATGAGTTTGATGAACATAGTTTTTCATCAGTACTTGGAAAAATTTGTGGTTGTGTTTATTGATGATATTCTAGTATATTCCAAGAGCCACGAAGAGCACGAGGAGCATCTCAGAATTGTGCAAGAGGCGTTGAGACAGGAGAAGTTGTATGCCAAACTCAGTAAATGTGAGTTTGTATGGATAGGGTGCCTTTTCTGGGACATATCATCTCAGGAGAAGGACTTTCAGTTGATCCAGAGAAGGTTGCTGCATTAGAAACTTGGCCTACACCTACATCAGTTGCAGAAGTGAGAAGTTTTCTCGGACTTGCTAGATATTACCGGAGGTTCGTAGAAAATTTCTCAAGGATTGCGGAGCCTATGACGCGGTTGACGTGTAAGGACCAGGAGTTTGCATGGACGAAAGATTGCCAAAAGGCCTTTGAAGAATTGAAGAGGCAATTGACAACAGCACCTGTCTTGACTCTTCCTTCAGGGTCAGGAGATTTTGTTGTTTATAGTGATACGTCAGGTAGTGGACTAGGATGTGTTTTGATGCAACATGACAAAGTTATCGCTTATGCATCGAGACAGTTGAAGGTCCATGAGAAGAACTATCCAACGCACGATCTTAAGCTAGCTGCAGTAATATTTGCACTGAAGATTTGGAGGCACTATCTTTATGGAGAGAAGGTAGAAATCTTTACTGATCACAAGAGTCTGAAGTATGTATATACTCAGAAGGAGCTCAACATAAGACAGTGACGTTGGCTTGAGTTGATGGTAGACTTTGATATAGATCTGCAGTACCACCCGGGGAAGGCGAATGTCGTAGCAGACGCACTTAGCAGGAAGCCCACGGCTTATTTCTTGATGATGCAGCCCCAGCTATTGAAGGATCTACAGGAGCTCCAGATAGAGGTTGTTTTACCAAGACAAAGTGGCTTGCTGGCTAATCTCGAAGTTAAGTCGTCACTTGTGGAAAGGATTAAAGAGGCATTGCCTACCGATGCTAGATTTCGAAGACTTAAAGAGAGGACAGAAGCAGACATGCAGACGGGACTTCGCATACATGAGGATGGGACATTAAGGTGCAAAAATCGCCTATATGTTCCAAATGGAGAATTAAGACAGGAGTTAATGACTGAAGCACATAGCTCTATGTACTCTATTCATCCAGGAGGAACAAAGATGTACCGAGATTTAAGGCAGTACTATTGTTGGCATGGAATGAAGAGAGAGATTGCACAATTTGTGGCAAAATGTTTAGTATGCCAGCAAGTAAAGGCCGAGCATTAAAGGACTGTTGGTATGTTGCAGCCACTTTCCATACCAAAATGGAAGTGGGAACATATCACTATGGATTTCGTCACAGGATTTCCAAGAAGCCCCAGTGGAAAAGATGCGGTATGGGTTATAGTGGATCGACTCACTAAATTGGTACACTTCTTGCCATTTAGAGTTGGACAGTCCACGGAGGTACTAGCCGACATGTATATACGATAAATCGTAAGATTACATGGAGTGCCGGTTAGTATTGTGTCGGATCGTGATTCAAGATTTACATATCATTTTTAGCGAAGCATGCAAGAGAGTCTTGGCACCCGACTTAAATTCAGCACTGCTTACCATCCACAGACAGATGGTCAATAGGAGCGCACGATTCAGATCTTGGAGGATATGCTGCGATCGTGTATGCTAGACTTTGGAGGGTCTTGGGAAGATCATTTGCACTTGGTGGAGTTCTCTTACAACAACAGTTATCAGGCAAGTATCCAGATGGCACCATTTGAGGCATTGTACGGTAGAAAGTGCAGATCGCCGATATGCTGGAGTGACGTTGGTGAGCATCAAATACTGGGTCCAGAGTTGGTAATGCAGACAGTGGAGAAGGTAAAACAAATTCAGAATCATCTTCGTACAGCTCAGGATAGACAGAAGCATTGGGCTGATACACACAGACGTCCCCTGGAGTTCAAAGAAGGAGAGTACGTATTTTTGAGGATTTCACCCACTCGAGGTACTATTAGATTTGAGAGTAGAGGCAAGTTGAGCCCAAGGTACATCGGGCTATTTGATATTCTGGAGCGCATTGGTGAGGTGGCTTATCGTCTTGCATTACCTCCATCCTTAGAGGGAGTGCATGATGTATTCCATGTCTCACAGCTGAGAAGGTACGTGACTGACCCAAGTTACGTAGTCGATCATTCTGAGATCGTAGTGGGCCCTAGCCTGAGTTATGAAGAACAACCAGTTGGTATACTCGACATCAGTGAGAAGATATTGCGAGGACAGACAATTAGACTGGTTCGTGTAGCTTGGAAACATCACTCTCCTGGCGAATCTACCTGGGAACGAGAGGATATCATGCGCCAGCATTATCCTCACTTATTCGCAGATGCAGTTATAACCTAAGCATTCTTGTAATTCTCATAGTTTTTTTTCCTTTAGTAGTTTATTCTTTGATTGCGAGGACGCAATCTTCTTAAGGGGGTAGATTGTAATCACCTGAATTTTTAGAAATTTAAAAATAAATTTTCAAAATTTTTATGAAATTTTTAACTAAATAAAACCAAGGTATTTTGCAATTAAAACAATTTTAAATGATGTTAATTAATATTAAAATATTATAAAAATAATATTTTTAGGTATAAAATGAAAAACTAGATATAGGGTAATTTTCCGGGAATTTATTGGATACTGGAAACATTTTTAAAGACCTAGAAACTAAGTTGTAATTAACCCTAAATAAACCCTAGAATTAAACCCGATTTGTTTCAAAATAAACCAAACCAACCCGAACCGAACCATGGAGAACCGAACCGAACCCAAATTCTTAATGGGTCGGGTCGAATCCGAATTAAACCCGACCCGGACCCGTTAACCCGACCGAAACCCTAACCCCGAAACCCTTTTCTCCTCCGGCTTTCTCTATATAATCTTCTCCTCCGGCTGCCGCTCCTTTAACGCCTCGACCTCCACCGACCCAGCCGTCTTCTCCGGCGACCCCAAACAGAGCAGCTCCGCCGTCCCCTCCTCCCCAGAGCTCCGCCACCCTTAGCCACCCTCCGCAGCGCTTCAACACCATGAGCCCCGGCCAGCCCAGTCGTGCCCTAGCCGCCCCGAGCCGCAGCCCTCTACCCAGAACACCTCCGCCCCGAACAGCCCCTCCAGCAAAGTCTCCGGCTTGTCGACGAAACCCTAACCCGGATACAGCACAGTCCTGTACAATATTGTGTCGTGTCGCCTCGCGGATACGAGAAACCCAGTTCTGCGTAGCCCTATTCAGGTACCATTTTCTCTCTCCTCGCTGCCCCATTTTCTGTTCCGTCCGTTGTGACGCGTAGACTGCGTAACCCTCTCGATGCCCGTGTAACCCGCTCGGTGTGTCGCATCCTGTGGCGATCGCGAACTGCGATCCAAAAACAGAAAAAACAATACCCCGTTTTCCTCGGGAACTGAGTACGCCCCGCCAAACGGGACGACTTGGTCGCGTGCGGTCTTCACCGAAAGGTGCGCGCCGTTGATACGGACGTACGGAATTTTGCAGTAGTTGATTTGGATGTGCGTTCACACCGGAATCAACGCGTATCCGCCGACAACGCCCCGTATCGGCCTGTTTTGGAATACGTTATAACTTTGTGTACACATGTCGGATCGAAACAAAACTTGTGCCATCGGACTCGTAGTAATACGCTGGTCCTGTGACCCTAGTTTGGTTCGATTCTGAGAACGTTGACAAAATCGCGTATCGTGGGCCCTACGGCTCCACTTGATAGGCAATTTTGTGATCGGCTCATCGGAATCCAGTTCTGGAGGTTCCGTTGGGTTCGTATCGTCTTTCTGGACTTGTTGACACTAAGTTGGACAAAATTGGAGACCATTGGTTCTGACACATTTTTCGGTGCGAAGCGGGCCACATGTGGACCCCGCTTTGACCAAAAACTGTGATTTTTGTCCTTGTGTCCAAATTGGACTCAAGGACAGGCGTTTCTAGCTATTTAATATTTTCTAAACCTGTTGGTAATGTTTATTACAGCTTTTGGAGGAGTACCTGCAGAATCCACTGATACAGGAACAATTGTTGGTATTCAAACTCCAAGCAAGTGTACCTTGTCAACTTTGCAGTTTTGTTATTTATTTCTTTGACTTAAATTAATTGTTGTACATGCTTAACCTAGGACCGTGTGACTTACTTAGAGTCCGAATAATATTTGGGTGCCAACGTCGTACGCGGAGTTGTATAACGTCACCTAGAGATGGATATCGTGACCCATTTACATTCTCGTGCTTGCATTATCAAGTACGTCATACCCATGACACCTGACACTATTCATGAGACAAAATCTTCCTGAAATATTCAAGGTGATTCTGTGTAGGTTGCAGGATTGTGACATAGACATTATATTCATAGATATTATATGACTTATTGCATTAGCTATGATCTCGTGTGACATGGACATGAGACGTTATGGACATGAGACGTGTGGTTACATTGGGTGGGAAGAGACACACAGGCTACAGGCTATTTTATATATATTTATTATTATTGTGAGGCCGTAGACTCTACATCAGAGCTAGGCACATTACGTGTTATTACTGCTACCGGCTCCCCGACACAGAGCTTGTAGCGGTCTCAGCCTGAGTACTAGTGATGCTCTCACTTGCATTTCGCATAGATGGTTGCATATTTACCCTATTTATTTCATTTACTATTACACTGCATTTATTTTGGCTTGTATTATTTTGTACCTTGCTATGTCCCCTAAGGACCTGGATCCGGATTATGTCCCCAGGATTAGCACACGATTTCTATCCCGAGGTTTACGGGATAGTAGCAGAAGCAGGAGCAGGAGTTGATACAGGAGCTGTACCGATTCCCGAGGACGAGGTGATGGCTGAAGACTTTTCCTGAATACCTGTGTTTCATACTCAGTATCTACTTTATTCAGACATTTATGTTTTGGTCTGTTGAACCATTGTATCAGATTTATATCGGGTTGTTCCCCGAAGTACTTTGTTGAGACTGGTTGTTGATTTATTTCATTTCTTATTGTTGTTGATCATATTTATCTTCTATGGATGAGATTAGTTTTTGGCATGTTTTAGTAGACTTTATTTTACAGCTTAAGTACGCCCTGATGGATCCATTAAATTGGGTTTGTCCATCAGTGTGTGCTGCTGGTCATTGTCACGTGTCTAATTCCTCGGTATTTTGGGACTGGGGCGTGACAAAACTATTGGCTGCGAAGCTAGGCTCTGCAAGGCTAGGCCTTAATAATAAGTTTGCTTCGAGGAAACTACAAGCAGCGAACCTAGGATTCGTGGGATAATTATAGGGGTTATGCTCTGTTAGGCTATCCCTCAACTCTTAGTTTTCTTCGAAAAAACTGTTGGTTGCGGAGCTCGGAGCTAGGCTTCACGAGACTAGGCATTTATAATAAATTTGCTTCGGGCAAACTGCTAGCAGCGAAGCTAGGCTCTGCAAGGCTAGGCCTCAGTAATAAGTTTGCTTCGAGCAAACTGCTAGTAGCGGAGCTAGACTCCGCAAAGCTAGGCCCCAATGCTAAGTTTGCTCCAGGAAATTGTTGGTAGCAAAGCTTGGCTCCAGCAAAGCTCCCCCGATCAAATTGTAGATTCGCTTCAGGTGACATGTTGTAGTGGAGTTGCGTCATTCAACGCTACTCCATTTAGTAGAGCTGCTCTATTTAACGGAGTTCTCCCATTCCATGGAGTTAATGGCATAACAAAATTTTATTATTACTTCAAGTGATATTGTGCCTTTGTTTAGCCTTGCGTTTATCGAGGCTGTGCAGAAGTCCATAGCGTAAGGGACATTAATTATTTTTTAGAGTCATTGCTAGCTAATGATCTATAAGGATCTAAAAAAAAATTAATTGGCATTCTTGGCTGATAGATCCACATGATTTATATAGTTTAGAAAGCTATTGCGGACTTCTATATCTGAAGGATCTTGTAAAACCAATAGCCATTTCTGACTACTAGACCGCCGTCAATGAAAGGTGGGGGAGGGTTCTCGTCGTTAGAGGAGGAATCCTCTATTTATCTGTCAAGAAAAATAAAACAAAAGATATTAAATCATAATTGTTTTAGATAATACATAGTAGTGTGTTGTACCCAATTTCTGAGAGAGAGAGAAATCTAAAATATCTACATTCGTTTGATAGTTCTCCACATACTTTGTATTTATTATAGTAGCATGAAGCCTTAAAAATGAGATACAATTGTATCTTTATAAAATTACCCAAAAAATATTACAGAATAACCCAATAGTTAATTATTCAATAGATAATCAACCACCACGTGCCCTACTTTCTTCTCTCTCTTCGCCAATTCTAACCCTAATTAAGGTTTCTCCTCTCCTCATCCTCCCCTAATTAGGTTTCTCATATCACCCCTTCCCTTTTGGACCAATTGTTTCCAACTTTCATCCGAGTCCATTGTCCTCTAACTCCTATTATTTTACTTATTTGTCTCTCTTCGTCAATCCTAACCCTAATTGGGGTTTATCCTTTCCTCATCCTCCCCCTAATTAGGGTTTCTCCTCTCTCCTCTCCTCCCTTGGATCGAATTTTTGATTTTCGTCCCATTTAATAATATGATTTTAGAGTTACATCCAATTTTTTATTTTTATTAGAGTTACATCTTATTTTTTGTCACGAAAAATATTTATTTTGTCACAAAAACTGTCGTTAAATACTTTTTTTTTTTGATAAAAAGTGAAATATAAATCTAATAAATACAAAAATATATAATATAAGTTAAAATTATATTATTAAGTAGGACTAAAGTTAAAAAATCCATTAAAACAGATAATCAGTCACCACCCACGCTACTTTCTTCTCTCCGTTCGTCAATCCTAACCCTAATTAGGGTTTCTCCTCTCCTCATCCTCCCTCCCCCAAAAAATAAAATTAATTAGGCTTTCTCCCCTCTTCAAGCAGCCGCCATGTCGAAGCGCAAGTTCGGATTCGAGGGCTTCGGCATCAACCGCCCGCAGACCTACAACTTCGAGCGCTCCCAGAATCCCCAGCGCCTCTACGTCCCCCCTTCCTCCTCCTCCGCGGCCCACGACAACCACGACGACCACGACGTCGAAAACATCGCCTACGACGAAACCCCCTCCCCCTCGACCGCCACCGCTGCCGACGACGAGATTGACCCCCTCGATGCCTTCATGGAGGGCATCCAGGAGGAGATCCAGGCCCCGCCTCCGCCGAAGGAGAAGGCTCCCGCCAAGTACGACGAGGACGAGGAGGAGGACCCGGTCGAGAGCTTCCTGAGGGCGAAGAAGGACCTGGGGCTGACCCTCGCGTCGGACGCGCTGAGGGCCGGGTACGACTCGGACGAGGAGGTGTACGCGGCTGCCAAGGCGGTGGACGCCGGGATGGTGGATTACGACTCGGACGACAACCCGGTCGTGGTTGACAGGAGGAGGATCGAGCCGATACCGGCGCTGGATCATAGTGCCATTGAGTACGAGGCGTTCAACAAGGACTTTTACGAGGAGAAACCATCGATTTCCGGTAATCTTGACTTGTTAGTGCTTGTTACTAGTTTTTTTTTTTTGCTATAATCGATCAAGAGCTTGTCCTACACCATTAGATAGCTCTAGATTAGTCAATGAGGATATAGCTACTTACTGCCGTAGTGGCGACTAAAAAACTAGGAAGAACGGACACTCCAGATTGCTTGCTGTATTGTGTCCGTGTTGGACACATGTTGGTCAGGACCCGAACATTTCCACATAAACTAGGGCACACCAAAATGGGTGCCTTGTTTTTGTAACATAGCTTTGAAATCCATTACAGTATTAATAGCTTGATAAACAACACCCCTTTATCCCTTTGTCGTGTCCTTGTCTTTAACACACCTTAATGAAACTTCACAATTAGATGTCCGTAAGCTAGTCTTTTGCTATGGAGAAGGGTAACTCTTTCCTTCTCCTGTTGAACGTATGCAATTAGAGATGCGTAAAGTTTTATGCCATTTTGCTAATCTTTTGACGTCTGTTTATAAGAACATATTGTTGAGTTTTTGTCTTCATTGGCTTCTTTAACAGAACGGGCATATCAGGAAGAACAGACACTCCAGATTGGTTGCCGTATTTTGTCCCTGTCGGACACATGGTGGTCAGAACACAAACATGACCACATAAATTATGGCACACCAAAACGAGTGCCTTGTTTTCGTAACATAGCTTTAAAATCCATAACACCATTAATATCTTGATAAACAACATCCCTTTGTTGTGTTCTTGTCTTTAACACACCTTAATGAAACTTCACAATTAGATGTTCGTAAGCAAAACTTTTGCTATGGAGAAGGGCGACTCTCTCCTTCTCCTGTTGAACATATGCAAGTAGAGATGCAAAAAGTATTATTCCATTTTGCCAATCTTTTGACCCAGGGCAGATCGGGCAACCGCGCCCAAAATTTTGAGAGGCACCAAGAAAAATTATGTTTCATTTTTTACATGTATATAACCTTTGGTAGTTTTTTAAATATTAGTGCTCATATACTATAACATGATGACTTACTTAGCAAAGTTGGTTTTCACTTACACCTACGTAAAAGGTAATGGGTTCAAGGGGCCTTTTTTTTCCTTTTTTTTTTTTTTTTTGGGGGGGGGGGGGGGGGAGGGGGGATAGGAGGGGGGCAACATTTTCATTTTTATCCTGAGCATCCAAAATCTCTGGACCAGCCCTGTTTTTGATGTCTGTTTTTATAGAACATATGGTTGAGTTTTTGTCTTCATTGGCTTCTTTAACAGAGCGGGCATATCAGGGAGAAGACTCCCTCCTCCCTCTTCATGTTAGAGATGTTCATGCCCCATAGCTGTGTATTGTGCATGTCCTACTTTACCCTGCTCTATGTATGTTTTGAGGCCCAAATCTGTTTGGAATTTGCCCACCTTAGGAAAACTAGGGAAGGTTGATGACTATGGTGAGGTTTTTCTGCACTCCTAAACAGGAGCAAGGTTTAAAGCCAAGCCGGTATGATCCTCTTCTTCGTCAAAATTGCCAATAAAGTCATAATAACGTATAGGAGTCAGATACAACAAGGTCTACTTGTAGATAACATAACTCCATAGAACTCCTTATTGCTTATACTTTTATCCTTTTTTCACTTTCCTTGGTAGCAACGTTGTATTATGGATACCGTAGGGTTCTTGCCGCCACTCCCAAGTGTTTTTTTGCTTGTATAGGTAATTATTTTGTATGACTCCTGGCTTGCAGTGCATGATGCAGCAATCTTCATGCAAAAGGCATCTATTTGTGCTGTTCATTGTCTCCAATAATTTTCGCTACTGATGCATACCCTGGTTAGGTGATATCAATTTTACACATTATTTACTTGTCTCCTCTTTGTTATCTCCCTCCAGGAATGACTGATCAGGAAGTTGCTGAGTATCAAAAAAGTTCAGCGATACGTGTTTCAGGTTTTGATGTACCAAAGCCGATAAAGCTTTTTGAAGATTGTGGGTTTCCAACTACTTTACTAAATGCTATCTCAAAGCAAGGTTACGAAAAGCCAACACCAATACAATGCCAGGCTTTACCTATCGTCCTTTCTGGAAGGGATGTCATTGGCATAGCAAAAACAGGTTCTGGAAAAACTGCTGCCTTCATTCTCCCTATGATTGTTCATATTATGGACCAACCTGAACTAGCGAAAGAAGAGGGTCCAATAGGTGTAATATGTGCTCCTACAAGAGAACTAGCGCATCAGATATATCTGGAAGCAAAGAAGTTTGCAAAATCACATGGAATACGTGTGTCTGCAGTCTATGGTGGAATGTCAAAACTTGATCAATTTAAAGAACTTAAGGCAGGTTGTGACATAGTTGTTGCCACTCCAGGTAGACTGATAGATATGCTGAAGATGAAGGCATTGACGATGTTAAGGGCAACTTACCTTGTACTTGACGAAGCTGATCGGATGTTCGATCTTGGTTTTGAGCCACAGATAAGATCGATTGTTGGTCAGATCAGACCAGACAGACAAACATTGCTTTTCTCAGCAACCATGCCTAACAAAGTTGAGCGGCTAGCTAGAGAAATTATCAGTGATCCTATAAGAGTTACAGTTGGTGAGGTTGGAATGGCCAATGAGGACATTACTCAAGTAGTTAGCGTAATTCCTTCTGATGCGGATAAAATGCCTTGGCTTCTGCAGAAGTTGCCTGCAATGATAGATGATGGAGATGTTCTCGTATTTGCATCAAAAAAGGGTACAGTAGATGAGATTGAAAACCATCTAGTTCAAAAGGGATTTAAGGTTGCCGCCCTTCATGGTGACAAAGATCAAGCCTCAAGAATGGACATATTACAGAAGTTCAAATCAGGGGTTTATCATGTTCTAGTTGCGACAGATGTTGCAGCTCGGGGACTTGACATCAAGTCGATTAAGTCAGTTGTCAACTATGATATTGCCAAAGATATGGACATGCATGTCCATCGTATTGGAAGAACAGGTCGTGCTGGAGACAAAGATGGTACTGCCCACACTCTTATCACACAGAAGGAAGCACGCTTTGCTGGTGAATTGGTGAACAGTTTGATTGCAGCTGGTCAAAATGTGTCTACTGAATTGATGGATCTTGCTATGAAGGTGAGCCTTTCTGTACCTGCTGCTGCATTAAACTATTTTTGATAATCATTTTACTGTCTGCTCTTCCTGATGTTTAGGTACAGGTTTTCTCATCTTTTCTGCACGATTTATTATTCGAAAGTAAACTTGGCCAATTCTTTTATTTCAGTGTAGATATATTCTTTTGCTGCCCTGCATATTTGTGTTTTGCTCTGAACATGTTCTTCTCTTTCATGTAACTACGTATTTGCCAGCTAGCATTTAGATTTATCTTTAAGTCTATGTATTTGCCAGCTAGCATTTAGATTTATAATGCTAGATTAAGTTTTTTCCAACCTCATGAAAGAAGTTCATATTCTTAGTCTAATATCGTGTCTTATTTTTGTCATAAGATTATTAATCGAGTCTTTTGTGTTGTTTAGGATGGAAGGTTCAGGGCTAAACGTGATGGACGAAAAGGTGGGAAGAAAGGTGGCAATAGAGGGAAAGGTGGCATTGGAAGTGGACGAGGTGTCCGTGGTGTTGATTTTGGCTTGGGAATTGGTTATAATCCTGAATCGTCAAGCACACCATCTCAATCTGTTTCAAGTCGATCAGCTACTGTTAATTCACTAAGGACCGGGATGATGACACAGTTCAAAAACAACTTTGTTGCTGCTCAAACTAATTCTCAAAGTGACAGTCGAAATCAGGCAAGCGTGAGGCCAGTTCTGCGTGGTTTTGTATCTGGAGGGTCTATTGGTGGAGAATCTTATAAGCCGCAACTGACGCCTGCCGGCCATGTTGGTGGTAACAATAACGAAAACGGGAACCAGAAAACCATTGGAAGGTCAGATTCTTTTATAAAGTTTGCCATCACCATCTTGTTCTGTTATGCAGCTTTTGCAATATACAGTGCTGGTTTTATTGTTCTTTCAAGAGAAGGATTAATGTACTACTTGAATATATTTCTGACCTTTTCATCTCATGAATTGCAGATCTAAAGAGAGAACTCGTGAAAGAAAGCGGCCATCTGGATGGGATCGCTAAATTTTCTCTAATGTATGAACGCACTTTTGCTATTTATTGAGAAACTGGTAATGTTATGAAAATATGAATGTATCTTCTTCTTTTTTCTTAGTAAAATTGTTCCCTCTTTTATTGATTTATCATAGCTTCTGTGTAAATCTTCTACCAGTTTGTTATTAAGTGTAACAACAGAGATATATACAACTGGATGACTATTATCTGCACTTGCGTCTAGGAAGCATGAACACTGCAAAATAAAGAGACTAAAATTGGTTTCATGCTGACATTTCGATGTTCGTGTCTGCAACGTAGCATGGTGTCCTGGGCAAAAAGCCTGTTTAGATGCCATTTTTTGAGCTATTTTCACTGAATATATATTATATCATGAGCATAGGTAAATGCTGGGTCAAGTTTAATAAAATTCAGTTATCAAGTTATTAAGAAATACTAAAACTTGATTTGTTGCACTCTGTGGATACAGTTTTTTTATCACATGGAATATGAAAATAAAACTAAATTGACTTTGTAACCACTAAAACACTTTACCGTCTTAGGACCTTTTAAGCACAGTATCCTTGGATTTGCTTGTACTTGTCTTGCCTCACTTAATTTTGGAGAACATCGTTTGAGAAGAAGGATGATATAAGAGAAATCGACTATAGGTGGTTTGGAACATGTGTAATACAGACCAAGACTAATAAATGTTCATGTAAGAAGTAATAATATAGTTGTTAATGGAGCCACTAGGATTTAGAGGTAGGCCGAGACGAACATTGTTTGAACTTTGAAGACATTAAAGAAGGATATGAATTTTGTTAGCGTTACAGAGGAGGTGGCCTTTAACAGAGCCAAATGGAAGAAGATGATTCAAAAAACCTACCCAAGAATTTGGTATAAAAGCTCTGTTTGTTGTTGTGATCCTTTGAGAGGAAGGAAAATGACATGAATTTGGGTAATTTGGAGGTCCGTACCTCCTTCATGAACCCTATTCTTCTCAGATTTCATATAGCCACATTTCAACTGGCTTTGATGCTTCCTCGACCCTGCTTAAGTGAATTTTGAAAGAGATCATCACTTCACAGGAAGAAACCAGAGAGAAATTGGTATTTTTTAGATTGGATATTTCTATAGATACTACGTATATTACTTAGGCTAGTTCAAATTTTGGTTTTAGTTATTTACAAATTTGCCACCGAAAAAATTGTTTTTGGTTAGCCAATTTTTTGTTCAGGACTGTCAAAAAAATTAACAGAGGACTGTCAGACAGTACTTTTTTTTTTCTTTGGAGTCGGAACTGTCGGCGAGGAAGGCGGACGGAGGGGTCGACGGAGGGGCGGGAGCGGAGGAGGCAAGAGACGGAGAAGAGGAGGTCGTCGACGATGCGGTGGGAGTGGAGGAGACGGGTGCTGTGGAGGCAGGCAGCGAGGTGGAGAGTGGCGTCGCGGGCGACGCTGGCGTCCGAGAGGTAGCAGAGCAGCGGTGGGAGCAGGGGAGGCGAATGCAGCTGAGCGACAGCAGAGCAGCAACGAGCATCGCGAGTGCGTGGTGAGCGAACGACGAGCGAGCGCCGAGCGCCCATCGATCGGCAGGGCGGCGGTGGAGGTTGGGATTGGAGTTAGGGTTTGGGGTGGAAGAGGAGGGTTGGACTGTTCTGGATAAAATTTACAAAATCTTAGACTGTCATGAAATAATAGATTGTCATAAGCAATTTTGGAAGTGCTTATAGAATTAACCTCATGGGAAACTTGATTTGGAGGTAGGCCTCTATGTCAGTTCCTAATACTTCAGATCTCAGATAACTTCTCTCAACCCTCGAGATCTCTTATAGGAGCGACGTACCAACCTAACACTCTAGCTTCCATTTAATCACATGTTTGTAAACCTGTTATTTGGAAATTTCATTCCTTTGTGTTATTAAGTGCAAACATTGGACATAAAAGTTTCTTTCTTGCAGGAAAATATTATTGCAATTTCCTCTGCACACTAAGGTTTTCTTTACCCTTTAAGGCTTTATAAACTAACCCAATATTAATTTCGGATCATAATTCAGAATTCCTGCATTAAATATTCCTCAGAATAGTTCACTAAATCTAGGATTGAAAAGTTGAACTAACTAGAGTTTGACTTGAGAGGAAAGTTGAACTGTTTAGGATTGATAAAAGTAGAAATAGTGAAAACTTTCTTCAATCAAATTGTAGAAAACAAAGAATGCTAAAATGGAACTTATGAGCATTTGGTATGCGGTAATTTTTATTTTTTTTCTTGAAAAATTTAGGGTGAAAATATATTACCATGTTTACTTAGGCTAAAAAAATTTATTTCCGAAAATTACGAATATCCGGATAAATAATTTGCCTACGAAACATGGAAAACATATCCCTTAAGAATTGGTGGGTATATTTTTTTTGTTCGGGCAAAAAAAAAATTTGTTTAAGTTTTTTGTTTTCTTTTTTTGATCAATTTTTTTTTTGTTTTTTTATCTTTTTTTTGTTTTTCCTTTTTTTAGTTTTTGATCGGTTTTGATCGTTTTTAGTCATTTTTATCATTTTTTTTGGTCGTTTTTAATCTTTTTTTTGTCGATTTTTATCCTTTGATCATTTTTTTATCATTTTAGTCGTTTTTTGTCATTTTTATATTTTTATTTTCATTTTTAGTTGTTTTTGATCTTTTTTGATCGTTTTTAGTCATTTTGAACTTCTTTTTCGTTTTTTATCGATTTTAGTTGTTTTTAATCTTTTTGTCGTTTTGGTCATTTTTTATCGTTTTAGTCGTTTTTTTGTCGTTTTGATTTTTTTGTCGTTTTAGTTACTTTTTGTTGTTTTTGATCATTTTTATCTTTTTTTATCGTTTTAGTTGTTTTTATCGTTTTTTGCCGTGTTTAATATTTCCTTGTCATTTTATTTTATTTTATTGTTTTTAGTCGCTTGTGGTCATTTCTAGTCTTTTTGGTCGTTTTTTATCATTTTTTGTCCTTTTTAATCGATTTTAGTCATTTTTTATTAATTTTTTTCTTGTTTCTATTCTTTTTTATAGTCGTTTTTGATTTTTTTTTTTTTGGTCTTTTTTTTTATCATTTTTTCTGTTTTTTTATTTATTTTTTTCGTTTGTGATCATTTTTCTCGTTTTTTTTTTAACTTTTTTTTTTTGTTTTTTTTTCTTTTTTCTTTTTTCATTTCTTTTTTCATTTTAGGTCTTTTTTCGTTTTAGGTCGTTTTTTTGGTCTTTTTTGTTTTAGTCAATTTTTTCTTTTTTGGTCGTTATTTTTTCGTTTTTAGACATTTTTTTCGTTTTTTTTTTCTTTCGAATTTGGTTCTTTTTTTCATTTTTGATCATTTTTAGTCTTTTTCTTTTTTGGTCGTTTTGTCTTTTTCATTTTTTTTTTGTTCTTTTTTTGAATTTTTTTTCTTGTTTTTTATTTTTTTCATTTTTGGGTTTTTTTCTTTTTTTTTTTGATTTTTTTACAGAAAATTTACTGTACCGATAAAAAATATATAATAATTAAATACACCGATATAAGTTTGAAAATTTTAAAAATAACGATATAAGTTTGAAAAATTTTAAAATAACGATACGATTCGCCATCCAAGTTGGCGAAAATTTGGAAAAAATCTGACATGTATTAAAAAAAAAAAAAAAAAACTTTCGCCAACTCCGTTGGCGAAATCCGGAAAAAAAAAATTTTAAAAAAAAAATTTTAAAAAAAATAAAAAAAATCAAAAAATCAAAAAATCAAAAAATCGCCAACTCAGTTGGCGAAATCCGAAATAAAAATAAAAAAATTTCAAAATTTCGCCAACTCAGTTTGCGAAATCCGAAATATAAAAAAATAAAATAAAAATAAATAAAAATAAAAAAATTCAAAATTTCGCCAACTTAGTTGGCGAAATTAGAAAAAAAAATATTAAAAATAATAATTTAAAAAAAATTTAAAAAAAATTTAAAATTTTGGCGAAATTAGAAAAAAAATATTAAAAATAATAATTAAAAAAAAAATTTAAAAAAATTTAAAAAAATTTAAAATTTCGCCAACTCCGTTGGCGAAATTAGGAAAAAGGGTTTTTTTTGGGGTTCGGTTCGGTTTTTTTTACTTGATTTTTTGTGATTTCTTCGGTTCGGTTTTTTGTGATTTCTTCGGTTCGATGTGTTGGTAGAATTTAATTGATGTTAGGTGGTTAAATATTTAGGTGGGTGTTGGTGAAGGTTATGTATTATAAGTAGAGGGTGGGAGATCGTTGCAACATCACAATAGTAGCTAATGGATGAGAACTTGTTATAAGTCCACCTAAACAAGAATGTACGTTTTCTAGCGTTGTTATAACAAAACTTTCACCTTTACCACTTGCTTTCGCATATACTCTCCAATTACAACTTGAATCGTTACATTTATATATAATTCCACTAGCATTGTTTAAAGTAGCATGACATGTAAAATTATGTGCAATTGCTATATCACTAATAAAACATCTAAATTCAGAACGATTATCAAATTTTTTTCCAATAATTAATCCTGAAATGCTAACACTATTAACATTGCCATCAAATTCATCATCTAAATTTTCAATTAAATCATCACTGTTTTTATCGTCGTTATTACCATCATCTACTATATGTTCTTGTTCAGTAAATGAAATAACTTGATGAGAAGAACTAGGAGCAGTATTAACTTCATTAGAAACATGTATACTACTTGCAATATTATTTCTAGGTGGTGGTGAAGTTACATAAATATTAATATACGTTGCTTGTAAATTAACTTCTAAAATAAATTTCCATGCTTGTTCACTAACTAACTTTATACAATTAGTTAAATAAACATGAACCAATATAAATTCATAATCAATAGAACATTGCTCAACAATTTGATTATGTAAACTATCAAACGAAATATTTCAATCAATTAAAAAAAATTCAGTTAAACCTCCTTCATAAACTAACCCATTAAGCACACCTCCGACCGAACATAATATTGTTAAACTTTTATCCATCACAGAATGAGCTTCTAAATACAAAGTGATTGAGCTCCTGTTTGAAAGTAGAATAAGTGGATTGAGTGAGAAATGAATAGAAGAAGGAAAGAATTTATAGAAATAAAAAAATTTAGCCGTTGTAAAAATTTAGCCGTTGTCAAAATATGAACGTTAATATGACAGAGTTACTATTAACATATCTATGACAAAGTGAGTACTATTAATCGTACCTATAAAAAAAACCAAAACAAATTAACCCCTAAACAAATTAACCCAAAAAATCTAAAATAAAACCAAAACCAAAACAAATAAATCTAATTTTTTTTTTAATTTCGGATTTTGCCAACTGAGTTGGCGAAATTTTGATTTTTTTTAAAAAAAATTTTTAAATTTTTTTTTTTTTTAATTTCGGTTTTCGCCAACTGAGTTGGCGAAATTTTGATTTGAAATTTTATTTTATTTTATTTTATTTTTAATTCTTTTTTAAATTTTTTTTTCGGGTTTCGCCATCGGAGTTGGCGAAAGTGTTTTTTTTTTTTTAATACATGTCAGATTCTCATCGATTTTCGCCAGCTGGGTTGGCGAAAATCCAGTTTTCCCAATTTTCGCCATCTCTGCTGGCGAATCGTATCGTTATTTTTAAAATTTTCAAACTTATATCGGTTTATTTAATTATTATATATTTTTTATCGGTACAGTAAATTTTTTGATTTTTTTACGTTCAGTTTTTTTCTGTTTTTATTTTTTTCAGCAATATTTATATAGTCATCAAACATAGGAATATAGTTTTCCAGAAAATTTAATTACTTGAAATTTGATTCCCGAGAATCTAATATTCTCAGCTTTATAATATTTCGCGTACCAAACGTCCCCTTAATATTTAGAAATAAATGAGGGGGTTTACAGATTGTCCAAGTGCAGCGAAATTATAAACGCATAGGCGATTGGTAACAGGTTCACAGAGTTGTCGATAGCGGAAGCATTGAATAACACAAGTATAGAAGTAAGCAAACTCTTTATTAATATTGAACAAGTGTTACAGGCGGCGCTAGGCCAAGATTACAAGTCGCTCAAGCCTCTCTCTGAAACAGTAAAAGCGTGCTAAGTGGCTACAATTGTGGAATGATACATAGGCGATGTTTCAATATTATGTCTTATATATGTGCTTCAGTTCCGGACGCAACGCTCCAAGGCTCCAGAGTGAACTCCATGCCTTAGCACGCACGAAGGAGGCATCCGCACCGAACAAGGTTCTCCCGCACCCTGCAAGCAATCTGGTAGGTTATCAGTACATGAATGCACTGGTGGGGAGGCTACTCGCCCGCTCAACAAATCCAAACACGTTCAATAGGTTCCGTGCACCATCTATTAAGTTATCTTTCTAATCTTTCCTTATGATCAATTCCATGGCAATGATGAATAGCCTAACTCGTGAGGCAGTGCGCCGTGCGATATAAGAGAAAATACGGCAAGACTTACCAAGTTACCATCTGTTCTTCCCTGTCCAAGGTAAACCAAGTTAATTCAAGCACGAGTATATGAATATTGAATCCAGGGGCAATAACATATGCAAACACAAGTGTTATGAGCGAGATTAGGTTTCGGGTGCACGAGTTACTCGAATTATCAGGTGTGTTGCATAAGATGTTGAAGTGTTTCATATGTACAAGTGTGTTATACTCATGATCGTTCAGGTATTTCAGATATTCTCGATGCGATGCCATGACTCGCACGCATATTGCCGCTAAGCGAGGATGACTTATCTATATGAACATGAGTCGCTGGCATAGCCATAAAGGACGAGTTATAGTCTTGGACGAGAATGGAATGAAACAAAGATTCATAAGTGGCTACAGACCATATCGTCCAGATAATGAGACTATAGTAAAGTTCCGTCCGGATTGGATCGGTGCCAGTGTCCCAGCGACCGTCCGCAGGAACAATTGACCTTGTTTCCAAGTTGTCCGCGACATGCACTTATTGGTCTTCCAAATTTATGAGATGCACGAGATACACGAGATGTTTGAATCTTGATTCTTGCTCTGAACGAGTATTGCTCCATGAGCTGTGTTTCTTGCTTTACTTGACATGATTCTCGTTCATTGTTCACTTGCCTTGATGCATTCCCCTGGTTCGGGGACTGCCTTGGCGACCTAACTGTCCCGGATACTTTCAGGTTTAGACATGCACGAAACGACCATTGGGTAGTCTTCCGAGGAGAACTAAATGAATGCATGACATGAATAGCATTACACGATCTTGGCATAGTTTATGCGACAAGCAATAAAATGAGGCAATAAATACAAGTTAACATATAAGCAGGCAAACATTGTATTCATACAGAACATAAGCATTTACGTTGGCACAGGTCTAAGGGTAGAGCGAGGAGTGAAACCGTAAAGGGACATACCGAGCGACATGATCTAGGGTCGTGCAGTGTAGCAAGTGAACAGTGCACTACGAAGAGTATAATGTTCTACTCGAGGCATAGCGGGGTCTAGTTACACAAGGCAAAGGTAGCATGCGAGGGTCCACATATAAGCAAAGTTTTATTTTTATGTTCCAACACAAGAAATACAAGTTAGGATTATTCCCTTAGCTAGGTGCGTTGTATTCTTTATTAGCATGCAGGGATGATTCACCTAGCGACTAGCATGTATCATCCATATTTTAAGTGTGCTGGCTAAGCAAAGACAAGTTCATCGTAGCCACCCATCTTAGCGATGATTCACCTCAGTCGAGCGATACTCCGAGCGAGCCTCTGAAAGCCTAAGCCGGAACTCCTGAAGAGCCAAGTTGGAAAATCATTTTGCCTAAAACGAGTATTCTTGCTGAGCAAAGCGGGTCGGGACATTGCACTTTTATCGTTTGAATCGGCAGTCCGCTTGAGCAGAACGGGTCGTTACATTATACACCACTTAGAAAAAATCTCATCCTCGAGACTTCCTAAGCGCAGACCGTTCTATCGCACTATCGAATCTATCCCATGCGTAACAATCGGTACCACTAAATCCGTTTGAACACAATCTCATACTCGTTCCTTACTACCGTGTCGCGTGTATGCTGAGTCGGTCTCATTGCGCCTTAGCGCGAAACATGTTGCTTACGCGGGGTACGTTTTAATCCATCTGAATGATGATCTAAGGCTGAGGTAAACTTATACAAATCGTTATACTTGTTTATGAGGATATTCACTTGCGCTAGCATTCGAGATCAGCATACCGCGAGTCTTATAAAACCCCTAATCCTAGAAAATCGTAATTTCCCTTTTTAGTTAATTATTAATTTAATTATAGTAATTATGTGCTAATTAGGAGAAATAGATTTTTATTAATTTTTATTTTAGGTGTTGGTGAACTTAGAGGATTTATGGGGCCATTAGGAATTTTTTCGAATTTATTTCATGTAGGAGACCCCTTGAGTAGTTGCTAGCTTAATGTTATGTATTAGTGTAATTCTAGATTTTTCTATGAGTATATATATATATATATTAAAAGAAATATAAAAGAAAAAGATTTACAAAAGAAAAGAAAAGAAAAAGGAAAAACCATTAAACTACTATTCCCTATTGGATCCTAAGTATCCAACCCACTACCCACCAACCTAGACCTACCCGCCCGTGCATGTGACCACCACAGCCACTTCCCTAGCAAACCGCTGACCTTGTAAAAATGTAGCCACCCGCTTTGAGCAAAGCCCCGCACCCTTAGTTGCAAGTAAGCCCAAGCACAGCACCCCCCCCCCGCGGCTTATTGACCCCCCCTTCTCTTATATATATATATATATATATATATATATATATATATATATATATATATATAGAGAGAGAGAGAGAGAGAGAGAGAATAAGGGAGGTGAGATGGCACCTCACTCTCAAAACAAGGGTGGCGGTGACGTGGCACAATTTCAACCACACATTTCATAATTGGCAAATTGCACTTAACCCCCTCCCCTCGTTTGTGTGGTTGGGATTGTGCCACATCACCGCCATCCTTGTTTTGAGAGTGAGGTGCCACCTCACCTCCCTTATTCTCTCTCTCTCTCTCTCTCTCTCTATATATATATATATATATATATATATATATATATATATATATATATATATATATATATATATATATATATTCAGTTTTCATTCTAAAACCCTAGATCACCCTAATCTCTTCATCTTCCCATCTAGACTTAAGGAGCGTCGCCACCGCAGCCGGAGAACCACGTCAGGCCGTCCAAACCAATACCGACGACCGCGACCCCGCGCACCCCGCGCACTGCAGAATTCAGCAGCGAGGTACCTGTGTTCCCGCACAGTTTTCCGTTTCCTCGCTCAACCAAACGCTACCCCGTCTTCTCCGGTATGATCCTCTCATATCCCCCTTCCATACCTGTATGATAGTTGACCTCGAACAACGCGTAACCATAGGCGAAAATAGCGTCAAAGTTGGCGGAAAAAGACCACTTTCTGGGATCGCAGAAAACTGTGGTGATCACCTATGTTCCCGGATTCGTATCTCCCACCACAAAGATCCGAATTCGATGATTCTTTTTGGTATGGGGAGACCACTTGACCTAGTTTAATTTCTGTTAATTAACCCTAGATTATTAACTGCTGTAGGTAGAATTAAATTCGTTGGAAAATCCCGTGAACACACTTTTTTCAGATTTCTAAAAGTTGGGAAACGGAGCGAGTCCCGCCAAACGGGACCGCCCCGCCGTGTATCAAGTGTACCAAATGGTGCGCGCAGCATACCCGGACATGTGAGAGTTCGCGAAAACTGATTCAGACTCGTGTGCGCGCCGGAATCAGCCCAAATCCGCGGACAAACTCCGTGTCGCAACTTTTGCGAAACTCATGCGCATTTTGTGCACGCTCGTCAGATTGCGACAAAACTTGCACCACTAAACTCGTGGTAACGCGCTGGTCCTGTGACCCAATTTTCACGCAATTCTGAGATAGTTGACCAAGTCGCCAATTGGCGGGTCCTACGGTTGACTTTTTGGGCAAAATTGTGTTCGGCCCATCGGAATCCATATTTGGACATACCGTTGGGTTCGTATTGACATCTAGAGTTTGTTTGACCTATAAATTATCCTATTTAGAGACTGTTACCCTTGGCACATTTTTCGGTGCAAAGTGGGCCATACGTGGACCCCACTTTTATCCAAAATTACCGTTTTGCCCCTGTGTCCAAATTAGACGAAAGAGAAGTGCTTTCTAGCTATTTTGCTTATTCTGGGAAAGTTGGTGATGTTTATTTCAGCATCCGGAGACGTTCATTCTGAGACCGCAGCTTCTACTCCTACGTGCGTGACATCTGGACATTATATTTTTGAAGCTTTCTTGCCAGGCAAGATACCTTGCCAATTACTTACAGTATTTTGCATGCTTAGTATATTTCTGTATATTTATGACATTTCTGTATATTCATTGCATGTGTAGTTTCTTTCAGTCATTACTATATATTAGATATGTTGACACACACTTGACACTTAATATCATAGAGGACAATCGGTAGGCATATGGGCTATAACCACTCTGGTAAACCGTAGTAACTAGCACACACTATGGTAGTCGTGTCCGATGGTCGCTATCCCCACGGTATGTCGATTGATGGATTCACGAGGGTCGCTACCCCCGCGGTATGTCGGCTGATGATGTTCTAGACAGGTGTGTGAGTTGTGAGGCTTAGATCGAGTAGCCTACCCTTGCCCATACGTCGAAAAGTTGTCCTCATTTGCATTCATATAGATTATCTTGTACAGCGTACCTATATATTTTCCATCTATATTGCATGTTTATTGTTTTCAAATTGGCTTGCTTCTATGTATCTTGTTACGACCCTCTGAGGACCTGGTCCCTTTCCAGGTGTAGATGTTCATGACTTTTCGCAGGAGCACGGATCAGGACTTACCACTTATCTCTTTCGAGGAGGTCTTACCTTCGGAGCATCTTTGATTATCTCTAGCGACGGATCGCTTCGCTGATACCTTTATAGCATTATCTTATTTTATATTGGAGATTTTATACTTCTCTCTCATTTTAGTATTGATATAGTCATTGGTAGTAGATTTGTCTCCACCCGACTATTAGTTTTGGATTATTCAGAATCATTATTCTAGTTTAGTTATTTCCTTTTGTGACTTGTTGTGTGGATGAGATTTAGTATATCTGTGACTTATGACCATATATATACCACATGTGAGTTTATATTCATATTACAGCGTACGTGTGTATTATGGTATCCATATATTGGAGTTGCCATATATATACGGCTGGCATGCTTACGTGTTCCTGGTCCTACGTATTTTGGGACTGGGGCGTGACATATTTTTGTGGTGGCCCATGCAGGTCGAGAGCATATTGTCTC